>JAQIXU010001892.1:0-14529 GCA_034701245.1 Strigamia transsilvanica | reverse complement strand
TCGAATCGTTCGAAAACCGCCCAAGAAACTCTTTGCACGCACTGTCGTTCAATATTTTCCATTTTCCTTGAATAAAATTCATCCAAAGCTGGAAAATCGCCATTTTGGTGTTGACAAACCGGCCGAACATCCTCCAAGACCGATCGTGCTGGACATATGCCGGCAAGAGTTTCCATAAAGTCGGAATCGCTTTTTCCAAACAAAACAAACACGCCAAACTAAAAACACTTCCATTGGCCCCTAAAGTGTATTTGTGGCTTCTCAGCAGTAACGCGACTGTTGCTCGCTTGTCGACCGTGCCGTGGACAGTCCAAGCGATGTCATTCGCGTATTCCTTCGAAATGCAGCGGTCAGACCACGTGTAATTCTTAAGGAAAATTAGCCATTCGTAGATTTGAATTCCAATTATTGAAATTGCGGAGTGAAGTTCCAGTTTTAAGGCTTTGGGTAAACGAATGTTTCGCGCTCGTTTTTGCACTTCCTGTTCAATTTTCATCAAATTTCGGCGGTTTTGTTGTTCTTCACTGTTATGTGCTCCGATAGTGGTGAAAATATCTGGGGAGCTTCTACAACCTTTGGTATTTTGAAGGTGTTGTAAGTATGTTTTTAAAAAGTATTCAGTTATAAGTCGTTTCACGTAATCTTGTCTCCAGAACAATACGGCGATTGCGTTGGTTGAGATGCGCTGTAAGGTGGGCATTGATCTCGAGTTGTCAATGCCACGTTTAAGGCTCTCGTATGCCGACATGGTAGCGGTCAAGGCGTTGTCCGATGTGTAATGAATGGAAACCAAAAACCGAGAGTGAAGATGGCCTCCTGTCAACGAATTGCGTAGCTGTTTCGTCGATTCAATTAGGAAATACAGATGGCGCCACTGTTTTCTTACACATTTACACACTGTAAACATGTTTTCATTTCATACCTAAAAATTAGTCTTGGAAATTTTTTTTTTGTTTTAATCGGTTTAGAATTTACTGATCTATTAATGTTTTGAGCCAAAAATAAAATATATTGCAATATATTGCAATATAAAGCAATTTTTGTGTGTCTCATGTGTCATGGCTGTAGTGCGGCTAAATATTGAATGATTTTTGGTACAAAAAGTTTAATTCCCACAAAGTGGAGCACCCAGAATTCAAATTTCACATTAAAATTGTTTTTGATTTGTGTTTATTTATTTGTTTATTTATTTTTTGTAAATTACAAAACATGGGAACAGCATAGCTTGAATATCCAATGAATGCGCTTCATTTCACTCGGCAAAATTCGACTCAATAAAAATATATTTATAGAATAATTCACATATATTGAGTATTGAAAGCCGTTAAGATTTCCGTAAGTCCACGACGGTAACTTGCGCCTCACCGCTGGTTATGACGTGCGAACAAGTCTGAAATGTTGATTATTAAATCGGTTGAATTTGTGTTTTTATTTGGTTGTTTTTACTTCGTATAGTGCGGGGTCTTTGGGGTGCGGATGAAAGCCTGGTAGTTGGCATTTAGCGATGTAATCGAGGCCGTAGTCGGGCGTGAGTGCGAATAAACCGGTTCTGTTCATTTTTTTGGAATAAAATAGAAATTGTATTTGATATTTTTGGTTTTGGTTCTGGTTTTGATTACTCGTTGAATTTGGGTGCGCAAACAATAGCTATGGCTTCGGGCATCATCATTTGGTAGGCGCACTGCGTGTGAAGATCGACACTGGACATGAAGCTGGTTTGCGTGGGATGTGTCTGCGAAAAAGAAATGCGAAATTCAATTATTATGGAATCGGGAAGAAGAGGTGGGTGTAATTTTGGCTGGTATACAAGATATTGGTTTTTTCAAGAATAATCAATATTTATCAATTTTTTTCAAGAAAGAAACATTTTCATTCATATTTATCATGCAAAGTCAATATTCATCAAGAAAAATCAACAATTATCAATATTTTTCACGAAAAACCAATATCCTTTAAAATTATTCGCAGAAAAATCAATGCATATCCATATTTTTCACTGAAATATCAATAATTATCAACATTTTTCATAAAAAAACAATATTTATCAATATTTTTCTGAAAGAAACCAATGTTTATCAATATTTTTCATGAAAAAAAATAATGTTTACCAATATAATTTACGGCAAAATCAATAATTTTCACAGAAATATCAATAATTATCAATATTTTTCACGAAAAACCAATCCTTATCATTATAATTCTCAGAAAAATCAAAATTTTTACTAATAATCACAATCTTTTAGAAATATAATCGTAAATTTTCGAGTAAAATCATCGATTTTTCAAGCAAAATCATCGATTTTCCAAGCAAAATCATCGATTTTTCAAGCAGATTCATCGATTATTCTAGCAAAAGAACAGATTTTTTGATAAAATCATCGATTTTCTTATAAAACAATCAAATTTCCTAGAAAATTCATCGATTTTCCTGTAAAACCATCACACAACCTACTAAAAACCACCAATTATCTACTAAAAACATCAACCACATAAAAAAAAACCTTCCAAACTACCACTTCCACCACCAAAACCAACCAAACACACCCTAAACAACAATTCAATCCACCACCAACAACCCACCAACACCAAAAACAAAACCAAAAAAACCCAATCTCATCCGTACATGAATCCAACCAAGCGTAATCAAATCATGTTCGTCCTGATACTCGAATATATCCTCCTCATTATCCGTCGTGCAACTATCACTCGTGCCGTGCTGATGCGGAATCAACAAATGCGTCACGCTGAACACACTATGCGCCAACGTGCCGGCCAAAATGCCGCACGTCTCGATCGCCCTGTCCGTATTCGACTGCGCCAACTTGAGGAACTTGGGCATCAACAACAACGGCACGATCACGTTGCGCAGTCCCGTCTGCGACTCCACGTGGCTCAGCAAATACGAAGGTTTCGTGCTGCGGTCGATGTTCGGCTTGGGCGTGATGGATATGTGCGGGATCGGGTCGAGATTCGTGGCCCCGGTGGCCAGTGGCGGGTCCGGGGTGTCGATTTGAGTGGAATTGGACGGCTCGAGGTCCGGCCAGTCGACGCCGAGGAAGTTGTCGTTGTTGTTGTTGTTGTTGGTGGTGGGGAGCGGGAGCGGGAGCGTTGTTTGTCCGTTTTCGCCGAGTTTTTTTCGTTCTTCGATGAGGCGCATTTCTTTCTCTTCTTCGTATTTGCGCCGTTCTTTGTCGCGGGCTGTTTGGGCTTCGTGAAGGCGGAGTTGTTCTTTGTGTTCCGCGAGTTCTTTTTTCTGGAATGGAGAAGTGAGAGGGTTAAATTGAGGGATTTTTTGAGGGTTTTTGGTGAGGAATGTCGTTTTTTTTGGATTGAAGTTGGAATTTTTTTGGGCGGATAGGACAATCTTGATAAAAATTGTAATTTGTTTTGGTTAAATATGACATTTTTTATGAAAATATAATTTTTTTTCTGTTAGAAATCACTTTTTTTATGAAAATAGTAAATAATTTTCAGTTAAGAATCACATTTTTTGCAAAATAGTGGTATAATTCTTTATCTAGTGTCACACTTTTGGCAAAAATGGTAGCTTTTCTCTATCTAATATCACATTGTCGGCAAAAATGGTGACTTTTTGATATCTAAAATCACATTTTTGCCAAAAATAGACGTTAAAAATCACTTTTTTTGCCAAAAATAGACGTTAAAAATCACATTTTTGCCATAAATAGACGTTAAAAATCACATTTTTGCCGAAAATAGACGTTTAAAATCACATTTTTACCAAAAATAGACGTCTAAAATCACATTTCTGGCAAAAATAAACGTCTAAAATCACATTGTCGGCAAAAATAGTGTCTTTTAGCAAATTCCACTAAAAAAAAACGTTATTTCCTCAAAATTCACTCCTCTTTTGTGCAAATACTTATCCCTTTACACAGAAAAATCATACTTCCATAAAAATTAACCAAAAAAAAACCCGTTTTCATTTTGTTCATAAAACCCAATCACTCCACAACATCCAATAAAAACTCCCATTATCCATCAATACTTTCTGCTGCTGCCATTCAATCGATTCCTGTTTGTATCTCTCCTCAAGCTTCGCCTTGATTTTCTCCGCTTTTGGAAACGTCTCTTTAATTTTCTACGCAAATAAAATAATCAACCAACATCAAACTTAATTCCAATCATCACAAATTTTACTTTTCTCATATTTTTCTTGTCGTCTGGTGCTACCATTTGATAATCCTGATGATTCGGCAATTTCTCTAAAAATAATCTAAAAAAAAATTAAAAAATAACAATATTACAATCTCTTCCCATTTTTTTTTAATCAAAAAAATACTTTTTCACTCACGTTATGAATTTCGAATACAAAATAAAGGCATTTTCTAAGTTTTTTTCCTCGTAATAAACATTGGCCATTCGCATCATTTCCAAGCCGGAGCGAAAATACCTCTTCAACGGAATCTTATTGTCGATTTCAACGCCCGCTGCTATTTCGCTCAGGTTTTGTATCCTCGCGTGAGGATCGCTAAGTAATTCCTCCGGAATGGGGTTAACGTTGGACGACAGTGGCATTTTTATAGGATAATCAGGTGGCGTAAATTGGTAGATACAACACGCCAGAAAACATCAGAAGCCCGAGATAAACAGAATAAAATTTCCGCTTCCAGTTCACTCGTAAACGGGAACTTATTCCAACCAAACCCCGGATCCAGGAGTCAACGTTGAACCTCCTCCACAAGTGCGCTAGAAAAAGTAACGAACTACATCCGTGTTAATGAATGGACCAAAAATGGCGATTATTTATTCATGTTTATTTTTCATTTTTGGGAAGCAAACTCAACAAATCTACACATTCAACGCAGGAAAATGAAATAAAAACGAAACTTATACATTTAAAAATAAAAAAACCAAACATTTTTATCTTCTTTATAACGCTTTCACTTTAAGCTGTTTCATTTTGGGTGCTTTGCGCTTCAATTCGCGTCGGTGTTCCCGCTCCTGTAAAAATTCCAACAAAAATAAAAATTAAAAAAAAACAAAAAACCAAAACCCTCGATCATTTAAACACTTCCCTCCCATTTGCGCTGTTTATCGGGATCGTCCTCGTTGAGAATTTTCTCTTTTTCCGCCCTCCGCTTGTCCTCCCGTCGTTGCTGCGCGGCTTCCGCTCGCTGCTGGTGAGTCGTCTTAAGAAAAGCTTCTTCCACCCTCAGTCTATTCTTCTCCGCCTTCTGCTTCGCCTCTTTACTCAATCGCAATCGCTTCACTTTCTCCACGCAATGGAAAATGAACTGAAACAACGGTCGCAACGCCTCCATTGCTTCCGGTGTGCTCCGCCCGTGCTCGGAAACTGCAAAAAAGCACAAAATTTCGATTAAAATCGCAAATTTCCGCCATTTTTCGCACAAAAACCGACCGTTGAATGAAAAAACGAGTGTTTTCTTAACATCGGGCAGTTTCGACGCTTGTGTATCTCTAAAAAAAAATTTTTTTTGTTTAGTTTTTTCCATTTTGTTTCGGATTTAGGCCTATTTACATACTCAGGTACTTTGGGGCCGGAATATTGGTCGGAAAAATGAATGTAATCGATGTGGGATTCGAATTTATTGAACACGGCCGTGACTTTTGGGTCGAGGATTGCACTGGTCACTTCTCCGACTTCGCTCATTAAGTAAAAACAAGATGGAAGTCCGAATTTGTCGACGATTTTCTTCTCGGGACAAAATGTCGTCTGAAAATCAATAAAAATCAATAAAAATGATTTAAAATATCGATTTTTTTTTTGATTTTTTTTGCGCACAATATCGTTCATCTCTTTGACTAATTTGGCAACTGATTTTTTGTTTACGACGACGAAAACGAATTGGTCCATGTCTTCGGCGTTCATGGTCACTTTGACTTGCTGAAATTCGATTTTTGTTTTAAATTAATTTTCTATTTGTTTTTGTTTAAATTTTTGTTTACAATTTGGTCGCAAGATGGCCTCATGAGTTGTGCGATCACGTGGATGAGATCTTGTCGCTTTAGTAGTTTGAGTTGTACCAACATTCCCTCGCAACAGGTGCGGCCGCTGCACCACAATGTGTACATGTTTTCGGATTCTTTGATCAATCCGCCGGCGCTTTCGGTCTCCGCCAGTTTCCCGTCGTCGCCTGCAATGAATAAATGAATTAAATGTTTTGTTTGAGCTGTTTATTAACGCCAAATCGGCTTAAGTTGGTCTTTGAAGTGATAATACGTGAATTATTGCACAATTTCAATTATTTTGTGTGCATTTTAGTGCACTTATTATGGAATTAGGCACAATTTTGGCCATTTCGATACATTTTCATGCGTATATTTGAAAATACAAAGAAATGAAGCGTAATTAAGGTTATTTCGATGCATTTTAATGAAAAATAACCGAAATGAAGCACAATTACGGTTATTTTGATGCATTTTAATGAAAAATAACCGAAATTAAGCATAATTACGGTTATTTTGATACATTTTAATGAAAAATAACCGAAATTAAGCATAATTACGGTTATTTTGATACATTTTAATAAAAAATAAGCGAAATTAAGCATAATTACGGTTATTTTCATGCAGTTTAACGAAAAATAAGCGAAATTAGGCATAATTACGGTTATTTTGATGCATTTTAATGAAAAGTGACCGAAATTATGCACATTTTACGATAAATGAATGAAATCTTGCACAATTTCAGCCGTTTTTGTGCTTTTTAATGCGTGTAATTAGAAAAATAACGAAATCCCGCATAATTTCGCTCGGTTTTAAGCATTTTAAACTCAAATTTAGAGATTTTGACGTATTTTACTTGGAGAAATAGCAAAATTGTGCACATTTATGATAAATTGCACAATTTCAGCCGTTTTAGTGCTTTTTAATGCGTAAAAATAGAAAAATAACGAAATCACGCATAATTTCGCTAAGTTTAAACTTTTTCGACCTATTTTACTGCATGTACTTGGAAAAATATCAAAATCCATCACAATTTCGACCCTTTCGACGCACTTTTACCACGAAAACACGTATTCAAACACTTAAAAACACCAACTCGAGCATAAAAAACACAAATCTAATCATCCAACATGCCTACAAGATGAAAATTCTGCTCCAAAAGCTGTCGATGCGACGTGAACCAAGCGTTGGCCAGCTTCTGATTCGTCGTCTTCCCCGCGATAAAATTAATGAAATAAACCACCAGCCCGGCGACCATTAACATCTCCAAGTGCAGCGTGTCCCAATTAGTCCTCAAATTAAACGGCACCTAAACAAACACACAAAAAAACTCAATTTTAGCACAAAAACTCGCAATTTTAGCACGAAAACGAGCAATTTAAGACGAAAACTCGCGAAACCTTCGTGATTTTTAAATCCGGGCCTTCGCCCTTGTTTTTGCCCGTGTACGGCTTGCTGTCCTCGCCGTCGAAACGTTCGAATTCTTCGTCGTCTTGAAAATGATCGAACTCTTCGTCGTCCTCGTCGATTTCGACGACCGCCTCGTCCTCTTCGCTCGTCTCGTGTTGTTTGTTGGGCGCCGGCGTGTGCGTGTGCGCGTCGTCGTTTTCGTTTTCGTTTTCTTGCGTGTTGGTCATCTCGTCGTCTTCGAAGTCCTCGAATTCCGCAAATTCGTTGTCCGTGAGGTCGGCTTGGTGCTGGTTCAGCGCGTCGATCGCGACCACGCACAGCAACAAGCACAGGAGTTTCATTTGTTTTGTTTTGCTGCTCAAGTGGATGGCGGTTTGGATCGGGTGTTTATAAAAGGTGGGATTTGTGGGTTTTTTGGTGTTTTTTTGCAGGGGTTGTTTTTTGTGTGTTGTGTGGTTATTTGGGGTTTTTTGTGGGGTACACGTTGTTTCTGGATGGTTGCATCATTCCGGGAGTATTTGCCGAATGGAATTGCGCATGGGCGTGGTTTATTTCCGTTTGTGGTAGTTACGGCGTGTTTCCGGATCTGGTTTTGGAATCATGTTTCTAGTTGATTTGTGGAATGGATGCGTGGAGTGATGTCAATACGCATTCACAAGTCGACTGGTTATCATAAATTAATTTAATACATTAAAAAAGAAATTTGAAATTCGAAAATAAAATGAAGGAAATGCCTGAGCTTGTTTGATATTACAATTTTACACGATTAAAAGATGCTTATTTGATACAAACT
This sequence comes from Strigamia transsilvanica, assembly GCA_034701245.1. Classification (NCBI taxonomy): domain Eukaryota; kingdom Metazoa; phylum Arthropoda; class Chilopoda; order Geophilomorpha; family Linotaeniidae; genus Strigamia; species Strigamia transsilvanica. The sequence continues at coordinate 6,395 of JAQIXU010001892.1, read as the reverse complement.
GTTTTCTTTTATTTTTTAGTCTTGTTGCTAAGAAAAGGAAAAAAAAAAAGACAAATAACTGACATAATTTTTACAATAAAATAAATTATCAAATAACAGACAGTAGAACATTATAACGGTTTGAAACTGTAGAGTCGTTACTGGTTGCCACCAGAGCTCACTGTATCGCATGAGGCGCCAAATTCAACACGGCAATTTATTTTGTTCTAAATACAAGAAATTCATATTGAAATAGAAAAATATCGAAACACTAAATTTATGTATTTATTTATTTATTAATTAATAAGGCAGCACTCCAAAGGAGTTAGTACATGGATTTTATCACTTTAATTACAAAAATCATAAAGTTGAAGTTTTTATCTTAATTACCGGTATATTAAAATTGTAGCCACTGATGGCCAAGTGACTCCATTGCCGAACAGCGGTTGTTCGGGTTAATGGCCAACATTGGAAGTAAAAAATCAGCAAATTGCTGCGCGTCACCAACGTTCCATCGAAATTTTGTGCTCAACAGCTTTACTAAACCGCACCTCTCGATTTCCGCGAAGTTTTTAAGTTTGCCCTCATGGCTGAATAATTCCTTACAATGTTTCCCCCTGAAAACCATCTGCAGCGGTATATCTCCAAACAAGCGCACAATTTGCGCCAAATGCTCCTCGTCTTCCTCGAGACTTTCGCCTAAATGCGACCCAAACAGATACGATCCGGTCGCCAGATCAAACGCCGTGCAAGCGGCGCTCCAAATATCGGCGCTAGTCCCGTACCCGACTCCCAGCAACACTTCGGGACTTCGGTAACAACACGTTTGTATGAGATCTTGAAAGTGGTGATTCACCCATCACGCACTTCCAAGATCGGCGATCTTAACCGACACTTCATCGACTGGTTCAACTCTCCACTTCGCTAACTTAATCGTGTCGTTTTCACCCAAGCAAATATTCTCTGGTTTAATATCCGTATGAATTATTTTGGGAAACCCCTGGGTCCCGACGTTTCGATCAATTTCGATAAACTCGCGCCCAAAACCTCGAACACCATGCAGATGTGGTCGCCGTTGATTCCGCGAATAGTAAAATGGTCGAGTAGTTGAACGATTTTCCCTTTGTGGGCTCCTTCCGCGGCGCAATTTCCGACGGATTCGAGCAGTCGAATCTCGTCCTCGATGAGCGGGCTAAACCCGCATCGGGCTATTTTCAACGCTTTTAGGCGGATGTCCTTGTCGTCCGAGCACAGCCAGACGGTCGAATACGTTCCCCGACCGAGTTTTCGAATCACGGTGTACCGATCGTGAAACTGGTCGCCAATTTTGACCAGAAGGTAGCTGTTCAAGCCGTATTCTTCTGGAAATTGTGACTCCTCCTCTTCGTTGAATTCAAAATGTCTTTTTCAGTTGATGTTGCCATTGTGTTTTCCAAGTGATTTACAGCTGAAGTAATCGACTGTTCTGCTAGCTCTGTGAGTCAGATTATGAGTTGTTGGTTGCAGCTCGTTGCTTACCTATGCCTTGGTTTTGGCACGTACGGTAAACGTAACTGGCACGTATGGTAAACGTAGTCGACAAGGCGGCTTGACGTTGCCCGCAATTCGAAAGTTAACGTTTCAAAAGTCATAACTTGTGATTTTCTGTTAACGTTTGCAATTTAAAATGTATGAAACTTTAGAAAATAATGTTATATTTTTGAATAATCCATGTTAACGTTGATAGAAAGTGAAAACGAGCCAAACCACATGTCGTGCTAAGATATCTAATGCCAAAACATGATCATCAGCATATTAAAAGAACTATGCATACGGTATATGTAAGAGCAATGTTCAATCAAGAGAGGAATTTGTTAAGCATTGCTGATTACATAAGGTTTTTAGTTATTAATTATTCTCTATGTAAAGCACTGTAAAGTACTACCGTATATCTTTGATTAGCGCACCCGCGCCCTATATGCAAAATTTTCTTCACCCCCGCGCACAATTCGAGACCCGCGCGCAATTTGAAGACCGCGCCTTATTTCAAATTGTATCGGAAATGTTCCCACCGCCGACGTTTTGCCTTCGTTCTGCCGACGTTTTGCCACTTCTTGTTGTTTTTAGTTATTATTTTGCAGTTTTTTCCCGTTTTATGCCATTTTTTTGTGTTTTTTTTATGTTTTCGGCAAAACGTCGGTAAAACGACAGCAAAACGACTGCAAAACGTTGGCAAAACGTCGGCGGTGGGAACGTTTCGGATACGTTGCCGATACGTAATATTTGACCCGCGCTCTATTCAAGATCCGCGCGTTATTGGCTAGAACCGACTTGAACCCCGCGCGTTAACCGAGACCCGCGGGCTAATTAAGACCCGCGGACTAATCAAAGATATACAATATGTATTTGTTTGTACAGTTTAGGCATCATGCACATTCTAGCGCATAATAATGTATTCTAGCACCAGGTAGTGCTAACTGAACTTTAGCTCAGGTTTTGCCATTGCAAAGATGGCGGCCTGCATAGATGTATGATCATTTTTTTGTGTTTTCAAGTGAACTAGTAATTAGGACTTACTTAAGTAAGAAAACTTTGATTTATGGTTTTATAATTATCCTGAGCTTTACTTAAGAATTGTACAAGTGTTAAACACTGAATTATTTAATTATCGCATAATTGATTTATTTGGTTGCTTTTTATTTGAAAGAATGGTCGTAAACAAGTGCGAACAATGCTTCGGACCCAAACCACGGATCCGACGATTTATTTCAGCCCATCGCTGAAACACTCGAAGAACGGGATTCAAGGGTAAAGAATTGTTCAAGTAAATCTTGTGTGGAAAATTAAATATTCGGCTGAAAATGTACGCCGAGAGAAATTAGCGGCATGGGGGCCCTTCAATTTCCAAAAAAAAAAAAAAACATTTTCAAAAATTATTTTTGGGAAATTTTTGTGTAGTAATTTTGGGGCCACAAAGGCGTATTTACAGTCTGGGGTTCTTTGCGCAGCCTTTTTTGGGACCCAAATCTTAAAAAGTTTAGGGAAAAAAAATTTAATTTATTTTATTTTATATTTTGTTGGAATTTTTGAGCCCCTAAAAATCGAAGAGGGGGTCCAATAATATTTTTGCATGGGGGCCCAAAATTTGAAGCTACGCCCCTGTGTCTCAACTGCCGAAATACCGTTTGCGCCTCAAGAGATTGAAATTCTTTCTCTACGAAGTGAAACAGCGATTTATTCTCGATCACCTTAACAAAATTTTTATTGAAGAAGGATTTTCTTTTGTGCCAGAATTGCGAAATCATAAGTTTCACTTTGTGGTAAATGAATTTTCTGAAAATGGACGCCACTTTATGACGTCGTCATGAAAGTTGCTAGGAGTAATTAAGGGGTTGCCTTGGTAACCAAGAGTTGTTTGAAAAATAATGACTGAGCTGCTCTAATCTTAAATATAAAATTGGAAAGTAATTTTTTTTTGTGTAACAAATTTTATCTAACCGTTTTTTCATTTTAAATTATCCCAATTTTTATAAGCAATTTTTATTCAATGAAACCACGAACACAGTAACTTATCAAATAGCCATTTAAAAATTAATAAACAAATAATATTTTTGAAAATTAATAAATACTGGTAAATATGCAGATTCAATGTAAAAATATACAAAAAACCTTAATTAATAAACATATTTATACAGCACATATACATATTTATACAGCACATATACATATTTATACAGCACATATATACATATTTATACAGCAGATACATACATATTTATACTGCAGATATATACATATTTATACAGCAGATACATACATATTTATACAGCCTCGTTATACGGCCACTCTTTATACAGCATTTCGCCATAACGGCCTTGTGCCATTATTCTAATTTTCGATTTACGGCCTATCATTTTCCATTTACGGCCAAAAAGTCGGGAAATTCCGTAAGGAATCAGGGGGAATGGCCCCTGATTCGTTATCCGGCATTTCGCGTTGCGGCCGAGTTTCCAGGAACGTATCCCGGCCGTAAACCGAGATATATATATATTTATTTATTTATACTGGTTAGAATATAATGTAAAAATAATTTATTTTGATTTTTATGCGTTATGTGTATTTATTTATATATTTATGTGTTCATATATCATTTTCTTACAAGTGTGTTTTCTCATGCTGTGGCTAGGAATCATCGATCTGACATTAATTCATGTTGCAGGCCGGCTCCCTGACCAAACTGTGCAAAGGTGTCAATGTGGTGATACTTTTTTCTTCAACGATTCCATCAATTTTAACAAACTTAGCAAAACACGTTAGCAATTTCTCATCTTTTTTATTCACTACAAATGAATAATAAATAACGCGAGTGGAAAAAAAGTGGTTAAAAATTCCTTAGGCCTATTTTCGTATATGGTACACCATTTTCAAAATAGAAGCAGGGTCCGTTTATAGGCCTGGTCTCAATGCAATATTAGAATGCAAAATGAGAAGTGTTTTCTGAATACTAGATTACATTTTTTAGACTATTACCTTAGTCAAGGAACTACATGGACTTTTGGTGTGCATACCGATGGATTCTGCGATCATACTGGTTTAGTGGTGGGTACACTAAACATTAAGGTAGCACGTCAAAACAGCGCGGACAGAATTTTGACGCCACACTGTTTTGATGGGTGCTGTTTTTTACCACGCTCTTTTGACGTGCAACCCAATGTCGCAATAAAAGTAATAAAACGCTGCTTGTATAGTGACCTTATGGTTAGTTTTTATTTGACATTTTTTTCTTTTCATACAGATGGCACCTGACAACCCCGTAATGCCATATCAATATGCATTACCGGTTATGATAGGCAATAAGGCCTCATTTTTTTTCTTTCTGCGACAGGTAATTTATATCTTTAAAAAAAAAAACATTATATATTTCAGATTTGTAGTATCATTTTTTACCGTTAAACTTGCCCCATTGTGAATCGGATAAAGCAACGCAGATCAAGTGTTACGAAGAATGTGTAGCAAGATTAGAAACAAGCAAATGTCGGTCAGTAATCATTTTTTTGCAATACAACTAATTGGATGAACGAATTATATACAGTACGGTGTGTAATTTATGACGATTTCGATCCGGCAATCGATTCGTAGTAGAATCGATAAACTACGACTATAAGCCAAGATAGGCTAAACTAATACAGCACTTGACAATTATGAGTAATAAAGATTTAAACAACATGGTTCTCAATACATATACAATTTATTGGGGCAAACATATTTACAATGGTGAATATTCTGGCCAATACACCAAGATATCATAAGTTAAACATGAATACTAAACACTTGCCAAAGCTTAAGACTAACAAGGTGTAGTGTTGTCCTTGATTGTATTATATCGCCAGAGGGCGTCTATTGTATATTGTACCACCAGAGGTCTCTTATCATGTAAATGAGGAGGTCAGGTGTAGGTGTGTAAGTGAAGAGGAGCTCAGTTCCTGTAGTTATGGATTAAAGACAGCATCTCTGTTAATAAGTGTTCGAGTGGATTCTTTGGGCCTTAGGCCAAACTGGACAATACTATATTGGCGACGAGGATAAATGTGAAGTTTGGTGGTGTGTGAGTTGACTTTTGGACTTGTTTTGCTGTATTCTTTGGATTTTGAGCTGTGACAGTTCTCTCGTTTGGTGCTGACGTGGCAGGAGGATAGCGGCGCCCAGATAGCTTGGCGGATTTTTTCGTTTAGTGCCGACGTGGCAGAAGGGCAGCGACGCCCAGATAGTTTGGCAGTGTGTGAGTTTTTGGACTGGTTCTTCTGTGTTCTTTGGATTTTTGGATTTGTCGGTTGGTGCTGACGTGGCGAAAGAATGGCGGCGTCCAGACAACCGAAAGCGGAGCCGATAGCGAGTGGAAATTTTGCGGTGGCAACGGTTTCTTCAAATTTGGCGCAAACAACGGGGGTCGCACCTTTCGACGTGCATGGGGACCCGTCCACACAGAGTCAGCGGTGGGCTAAGTGGATTGGACGCCTAGAGATCTTTCTCACCGCTGCTGGGATCTCGGACGACGCAAGAAAGCGTGCTATGTTACTACACTATGCGGGAGATGCAGTGTATGATGTTTTTGATGCACTGCCAGCGAGTGGGAAGACTTACGAGGAAGCTAAGACGGCGCTGACGGTTTATTTCTCACCATGTAAGAACATTGACTTTTGTACATATTCGTTTCGTGCAGCGCAGCAGGAGCCAAGCGAGACGTTGGACCAATATTGCGCACGTTTGCGTCTTCTAGCTGTTGGATGCGACTTTAGTGATTTGAACCGTGAGCTTAGGACCCAATTGATTTTCGGGACTTCCAGGAGCAAACTGCGTCGTCAGGCGCTCCGGCAGGGCGGTTGGACACTAAAGGAACTCTTGGATACGGGCCGGGGCTATGAAGTCTCGGAATGGCA
>JAQIXU010001891.1:0-14543 GCA_034701245.1 Strigamia transsilvanica | reverse complement strand
AGGAAATCACCACGTTCCAACAGAAATCAAACATCAACAACACTGGAAAAGAATGTCGTTTCATTATTTCGTAAACACTGCGCTACGGGCGAGGAGGTTGCGACCGGTCGCGGAATAGCGCCGCGGAGATCGTTGCGGCGGGTATTCGCAGCTTTAATCGATCCAGCAAAATTAAAATATAGAACACGTAAAACTTGGGAAAACTGGAAGATAATAATAATAATAATAATAATCCGTTTAAATATATATTTATAAGAAATCAATTTTTAATGTAGTAATTCGAATAGTTTTACACGTGGGAGAGATGGCGCCATCAATAGCCGCTCTCGGATCAATCGACCAATCATGTCGCTCTATTCATTTTGGGCAATGGCGCCAAATTTGAACCCAAGTATGTGTGAAAAATAACATGTACGTGCCTGTCTTTGCGCTCAACATTACTTACTGATGAAAAACTGACTGTATCAATCAATAAAATAATCCTCAGCCTTTTGACTTGACAAAATATAGTAGCAATATCTATTTATTTATTTATACTAAAATCAAAGCAAACAATATTATTAGAAACTCAATACAAACTTTTACACATGCAACTTTATACATTTACAAACAGAACTAGAATTCAATTAACATATTTTATAAACGCATTTTTAAGTGATATTTATATAATTCACATACATCGTGTCTGACTTCTCTGCAAATTCAAATGGCAATACTAAGCCCTTCCTAGTGGACATTGTCCGCTGGCCAAAATCGAAATCCACACCCACGCGATTAATGAAATTGTATCCCAAGACAAGAGCTTCGATGTGTCTTGGTACAATAAGAAAGGGAAACTTAATAACCTGGTCTGCCCACTCAACATTGCACAGCACTCGTCCGATTAGTTGGTAAGGCTTACCACACACGTCACGTCGAAGGTCATATAGCAGTGGCTCAATGGCGCTTCGTGAGTAGCCAGTTTGCTCGAATAAATGTTCACCCATAATGCATTGCGATGTTCCCGTGGTCAGTAGACCTTGGCAAGTGAGGTTTCCTATCTTCACGGTGATAAATGGCTCAGCGTTAGTCTTTTTGGGTGAAGTGTCAGTTTCGCTCGTTGCTGGTTGTAAATCACTTCCGGTAGCGCCGTTGTCCGCCATTTTAAGCTAAATAGAAAATATTTTAAGGTATTATTGAATGGGAAATGTGGATTTGTACGTGGTCCTACCTGGAGAGCAGTTTTGTGCAGAATTGAAGAGATGTAGGTGCGTGAACACGAGCAAGCAGACTAACTACTGATCGTTTTTTGTTTTGCGGATTTTCAAATTGGATTTTCAGTTTGAACACGGCGCATGCGTCAAGTGGTTGTTGGCGCGCTCTGGTGTGCGATTGTGGTAGGAAACCGTGAATTTGAATAAAAATTGAAACAGTTAAATCAAAATTTGTGAAAATGATTAACATATTACAGTGAAATTTAACAACATCCAAATGTTGATACATTTTTGACTCAATAAATAAATAAATAAATAAATAAATACATAAATACTATGTCCAAATCACATGTTTTGTAGCATTGGTGAGTGTGTTTAACACAATGTGGCGTCCCTTCGCCGGACAGTGTCCGAATCCCACTCACAATTGTGGACCCGTCCGTGGATTGTACTTATTGGAATTTTTTTTTTGATTTGGGCAAAAAACAAGGCAACTTTTGTAAAAATGGAGGAATCGCCATGGTTTTGCTACTTTGTGTTATTCTTTAAACTCCACATTGACAATTTGAATTCCAAATATCTGAGCAATTCTGGGTAATGAATTGCATGGATTTATGAAATTACTTAGGCAATCTCTGACTTCTGCCAGAGTTCTGTGGAACTTTGGGGGGAACTTAGACTTTTGCTTGCCTTGTATTTTTTTCAGGTGAACGCAACCCATGTAAAGGTGGCGAGACTGCTGGGTTGGAGCTTTGCGCTGAGTCCAGGTGGAGGGTTGCCAGTTTCAACTGGTATTCTCAAAAATCCAAAGGTGCAGGGCGGGTACATTACACCCAATGTGGGCATTTTGCCAGATGCCATGCTTCAGACGGCACTCGTCCTGGGCCAGGCAAAAGTTTGTGTGAATGTGCAGACTTGTGAGCGTGCTCCGAAGTATCGGGCTCTCCATAGTACACTATGGCAACCGAACTGACAGTGAGATGGCAACAACCTGTTCTGCCCTCGAGGAACTCTGGTCTGCCACGTGCGCTCCCTTCTCTTTGAGCACACGGTGGACCAAACACCATAATTCACATTCGCACCATGAGTTCCGGGCACTCTGGTGTATGACTTGGCGGGGCCAGAGGTCTCTGTCCAGGTCACTGGAATGGGCGAGTCAAATCGCCAAAATGAGGACTTTAAGTTTGTCTTGGTTTTGCTGCAAAAACCTAGATTTAACACTGATTTTCATTCGCTTTGATTAATTGTTTTATTTATTTTTGGAGGAAAATAGCTCTCTTTTTGGAAAAAGGAATTGTTTTCAACCCAACAACGTTTGTAGATGGCAGTTCCGGGTTCAAGATATGGCATGCCGGCAGCACGCTTATCATGGAGTTTTGGATTAGGACCGTTCCATCTAAGTCTGGAACTAGGCTACAAACATCTTTGGCTGTTTTTTATTTTTAGTGTGAATGGATTTGTTATTTTATTGTAGCAAGGCTGTTTAATAAAAATAGAAAACTGATTTTCCTGGATAACTGACTTTTTTATTGTTGACTGACAGTGAAAATATTATTATTATTATTATTATTATTAATATTATTAGCACATTAGAAACGCAATATAAATTGTACAAACAAAACTAGAATTCAATTACAAATATTTTATAAACGCATTTTTACTAGATATTTATATAATTAATATTTATTATGTTCGACTCCTCTACAAATTCAAAGGGCACTACAAAGCCCAGTTTAGTGGATATTGCCCGCTGGCCAAAATCGAAACTCAAACCCACGCATTTCATGAAATCGTGTCCCAAGACAAGATTTTCGACTTCTCTTGGTACAATATTAAAGGGAAACTTAGTAATTTGGTCTGCCCACGCAACATTGCACTGCACTCGTCCGATTAGTTGATAAGGATTACCACACACGTCTCGTCGAACGTCATCCGCCAGTGGCTCAATGGCGCTTCGTGAGTAGCCAGTTTGCTCGAATAAATGTTCACCGATTACGCAGTGCGGTGATCCCGAGGCCAATAGAGCGTGACAAGTAAGATTTCCTATCTTCACGTTGATAAATGGACGAATATTGTTACGTTTTTTGGGTAAACTGCCAGTTTTGCTTATTGCTGGTCGTGAACCACTTCCGGTAGCGCCTTTGTCCGCCATATTAAGCTAAATAGAAAATATTTTAAGCCATTATTGAATGAAAAAATGTGGATTTGTCCGTGATCCTACCTGGAGAGCAGTGTTGTGCAGAATTGAAGAGATGTTGATGGATGAACACGAGCAAGCAGACTAACTACTGGTCGTTTTTTGTTTTGGGGGATTTTCAAATTGGATTTTCAGTTTGAACACGGCGCATGCGTCAAGTGGTTGTTGGCGCGCTCTGGTGTGCGATTGTGGTAGGAAACCGTGAATTTGAATAAAAATTGAAATAGTTACATCAAAATTTGTGAAAGTTATTAACATATTGCAGTAAAATTAATCAACATCCAAATGTTGATACATTTTAGACACAACAAATAAATAAATAAATGAAAAGCCCAACTAGAGGAAAGGGAGAACAGACTATACTATGATGTAGGTGTCAATCTAAGATCTATGGACTATGCAGATGAAAAAAGTATGAAAAATAAATTTTAATTTTATTCAAAAAAAATTTCCTTTACTTCTTTTCATCTGTGATGACATCACAACACAAAGCTGAATTGGACATTTTCTGATGTCAGTTTGTAAAATTTGAATTTTTTATTGAAACTTTAAAATGCATTTGTATCACAATTAAAATTTGCACAATTTCCAGTCATCCAGCCAACCAGATAAACATCAACTTAACACAGGACATTGACAGCAGCTACCGATTTGAATTCTAACCAATGCACATCCGTCATTCTGACAACAGCTGCATCAGCAGACTCCTCTTCTCGCTCCCACCTGTTAAAAACCAAATCAAATTAATTTCTAAAAAATCTATATATATAAAAAAATCAATGTCTGTGTGTCTGTATGTCTGTCCTGTATGCACTCCTAAACCATTCATCCGATTGCAATGAAACTTTGGTGGGTTGTTGTGTACGTGCCCGCAACGGATTACAACCACTGCCGCGAAAGCGGGGAAAGCTGTGTTTCCGATTGTCGATCGACGCTCGCTAAATTCCAAGAAACGGGACGGGACAAGATGGGACGGGACATTTCAATTGGAGGCGTAGCAACGCGCGCAGGGTGCAGTTAGTAAATAAATAAAATTAAAATACCATTACGCAAATCAAGATGATGTGAAAATGCATCGTAGTCAGCCTGACGCTGCGATCTCTGTCCCGCTGAACCGATTAAAGATTCTTGCCCATTATGCTCTGGCACTTGATACTGCTACAATATTCAAATCATGTAAATATTAAACACAAAGAAATTAAACAAGTGATAGAATACCTGCCACAGCTCATCCGCATTCGTTGTTGCAATGTACTTCGGTGACTGCGAAGACGCACTTTGACGCGCAGACACATTAGGCGCCTGGAATGTGTGATTGAGGCCACCACTGGACATGGACGGATTGAGGCCACCATTGGACATCGACTGATTGTTTAGGGGAACATTCAAAAACTGCAATTCGGTTTGGTATGGCAATTGGCGCGGAGTGTGTACATTTTGCCGGTTCTCTTTGGATGCTATTGAGAACAACGCAGTCAGCATTGGATTCTGCTGCTGGACGGGTCTTGGTTGCCTGTCTTCGCACGGTTGTGACAACAGGGCATTCAACATTGGATTCTGGTGTTGTTGAGGCGCGGAGTAATAATTGTCTTGTGGTGGCAACCAGGCGAAAGGTGGACGTTCGACCGGACTAAGCGGAAGCTGTGAGCGCGGCATTCTTCGTTGAGGGTAAAGAAACGCTGTTTGCTGGTTCTGCTGACATTTGTTCGTTTGGAAATGAGGTGGGTCAATGTGAGTGTATGGAAAGTAGTGTTGCTGGCTCACCAGGCCATTTCCGGGCGGAATTTGGGCCGGAATTTGGTTGAATATCAGGTTGCCGTAAACAGAGGACAGCGGCGTTTCGGATATACTTGCAGGGTGCTTGGATAGAAAGAAAGTATGAAATAATTAGTTGCAAGAATATTTGTGGAAAATTATCATTTTTAAATACCTGGAAGTAGGTAGTTGCTGGTTGAAGATTTGGTGTTTGCAATGGAAACTGTTTTGTCACTCTCTTGCTGATTCTTTTGCCACTTCTTCTGTTTCTTCGCTGTTGTGTTTGAGGTGGTTGGGTGTCTGGACGTATTCCACCTGCTGGAAAACTGTAAAGGTAATTTCCAGGCTCCTGAAATGGGTTTTGCGGGTTGGTTTGTTGTGTAGGAGACTGCGGCTGTTGGGAATTCATAGTTGGGTAAGCGGGCGGTGGGCCGCGGTGGTAATTGCGCACGGCTTGATTTAGTGCAGTATCCATGGTCTGCTTCCATACGTGAAACGAAAGAAAAAAGTTAAGTTTAAGGTTTGTTTCCCGGGATTTTCGGGGAATTTTGTGGGCGGAAAAGAAATCATGAATTTAAAATATCTACAATTTCAACAAAACGAGACTACGATAAAATATTAACATTTTGTTGATTTTTTTGGCAATAAATCAACAATTTCTGCTCAATTTGAGCATTTTTAAACCAAAAATCACCAAATTTTGGCCGTTTTGACCATTTTTTAAATAAAAAAAACACCAAATTTAAATTATTTTGACCATTTTTTTTTACAATAAAACAGCAAATCAACAAGTTCTGCTCATTTTGACAATTTTTTAAACCAAAAATCACCAAATTTTGACCGTTTTTTTTTTACAATAAAACAGCAAATCAACAAGTTCTGCTCATTTTGACAATTTTTAAACCAAAAATTTCCTAATTTTGACCGTTTTTTAAATAAAAAAACACCAAATTTAAATCATTTTGACCATTTTTTTTACAATAAAACAGCAAATCAACAAGTTCTGCTCATTTTGACAATTTTTTAAACCAAAAATCACCAAATTTTGACCGTTTTTTTTTACAATAAAACAGCAAATCAACAAGTTCTGCTCATTTTGACAATTTTTTAAACCAAAAATTTCCTAATTTTGATCATTTTTTAAATAAAAAAAACACCAAATTTAAATCATTTTGACCATTTTTTACAATAAAACGGCTAATTTTGACAATTTCTTAAAATAAACCAGCAAATTTTGACCATTTTTTAAATAAATAACACCAAATTTAAATCATTTTGACCATTTTTTAAATAAAAAATACCAAATTTAAATCATTTTGACCATTTTTTACAATAAAACGGCTAATTTTGACAATTTATTAAAATAAACCAGCAAATTTTGACCATTTTTTAAAAAATATAACAGGAAATTCTGACATCAAATTTTGACCACCGCCACAATCCCTAGTTATGAAATAAATTTACCGACTTTGCAAACTATCTCACCTGATTTTGCGCAATCTGAGGCACATGGGGCAACGTAATCACTTCAAGAGACGGTGCCGCACTTAGCGTTTCGATCGCCATCACACCATTTGGGGCAGGTATTTGCGAATTATCACCAACTTCTTCACTTGTGTCCTCCAGAAACGTGAACAGCTCTCCATCGCCAGACGTTTCTTGCTGCAAATTGAGCAAATCGTCCAAGATCTTGGTCAAAATTGGATCTTGCGGTTGCAAGTCCGTCGTCGCAGAAGTGTTGGACGCTAAAGAGCCGAAAATTTCACTCTGTCCAGTGTCGTACGCCATAAAATCACCAGGCAAGGTGTCCGTATCCCCAAGAGGTCCGCACAAGTGTTTTAAAGCATCAGCTATGGACAACGACGGGGCAAATACCGGCATTGGCCGCTGCGGCTGTCCGGACATGTTTTACACGAAAAAAATAAACTGAAACTAAATCGAGGCGAATTTTAGAGAAATACCTAGAAATTAATCAGCCATTTAATTTTTTTAATGAAATTATTCTTTTTTTCCCTTCAGTTTCTTCGATGCAAATTTTTTGAATGGGACAAAGACAAGATGACGTAATTAAAGTAGAAGAAAATGCGGAGGAAATGTTAAATTTGTGTTGTTGTTTAGGTTTAATTACTTAAATAGTAGGAATATGAAATGAGACTCACGAAAATTGTGCCGCGCTGGAGTTATCTGGAATATCCTGGAATGACTAACGAGATGAAATGACAAAAGTGGAAAATGTATCGTACGGCATGATTGCAAATTGCTTATCAAGAAATGAGTTTGAGAGTTTTATTTCAGTGATGCTACCTGGCGTTGAAAGGTTGAAACAGGTAAAAATAAACGAGATAAAATGAACGATTTATTTATTTACAAAAATAATACTAAACATCTCAAATAATAAAAATAATAATAAAAAAATATCAAAAGTAATGTTTCGTTTAATATTCATAATTTTTTTTGTCGATTTTTCATGATTTACAAGTACGGCACGATTTTTATTATTTACACGTTATTATCGTAATTTTGTTCGTTTCTGTTCTACGTTAGCGACGGTGCAGCGATTCACGAAATGGCAAGTGAAATTCGAAAGAATGGGAGTCCCTCTCGATTTCCTTATTGGATATACATTATCACATAAAAGACATTTTATCTCGGCTTTATTAGGCGTAATGTTTAGCGAATAATGCTCGTCCTCTCGTAAAGTATGAAGCGGACCAGTTTGCCGCTTACACCACGCATTCATATTTTCCAGTAATTTGCTATGGAACATTGATAGTGGTTTCGGATTTTCTTGTGCTTTACCGGTATTGGTGGCCATCTGTACAAGCGAACTGTGTGAGATGCAGTGAGATACCACTGACCATCTGTCACTTACATATATTGGTATTTAGCACGAATGGTTAACGTAGTGGATTGTAAGCAATTCGTATAAACAACGTTCAGCGACAGCGAACGGAATTCGACGTCTTTTCCGCAAGGATTTCGAGGGCGATTTAAGTAGACAAACTACATTCAAAGAGTTATTTCAACCAAACAGTAGTTTGTATGTTAGCTTGTTTAAGGGAATTATTACTAGGCATATTCAATAGAGAATTAACACCACATGAGAATAAACGTTCTTGAATGTAACTCATGCCACAAGATAGCAAAAGTATTGACACTAGATATTCTTATGTCAATAAATTATCTGGAAACAAATATGAATCCTTGGGAGAACCAATTTCTTGAACAAAAAAACTTTTATCCTCTTTATTTATTTATTATTTGCGAGGTCACAAGACCATACACACACTGCAAATGTAACATGTAATGTGGTGCAGGAAAAGAGAGAAAGTCCTGAGACAACGACCTGAGAGGATGTCGTCAAGAGAGGTCGGGAAAGCCATGCCCTAGGTAGTGAGGACTCCATCCCAGTAAGCAAGGTTCATCTGAGTCACAGCCTCCAAGAGTGGTCACATGGATCACTTGTAAGTGATAAGAACACGTGATTGTTCTGGAATGGTTGGCGTGTGATCAGGGAACACCATGTGGTCGCCGGACACAACATTCACTTAAAAATACCCAAGAAACGACACAAGAGACAGAGAACTGGTTTAAATGATATATTTATTGGCAAATTGTCACGAACCCGTCATGCGTCAGTTCCGGTTCTTTTGCGTGCGAGTTTCTCCTCTTACTGTTCTCAGCGCCATCTATTGCCAGATGCGCTGACTAATGGTTGTGCTCGGCCAGTGCCGTCTGGAGGGCAGCCAGTCACAAACAGTTTAAGTGACCAACCACACTGTACATGAGGTCTATTGGTCTTGTGCGCAGCGATTCGGTTACTATTTGGCAGCTGCCTTCGTGTAGTGCCAGACCCCCGGAGACAACAAATAAAGGCCAAAGTAAACCTAAAACAATGGCGTTGTGTTTCATTTACGTGAGCTGTGCGTTCAATATCTGGTTAAACCTTTCCCAAAGTTAGCTAGATGACACAGTACCACACCCCAGTCCAAAAACACGAGCGCTTCAATTGACAGCTTCAGGATTTCACCAGCAGGCGCGCGGGCATACGGTTGTTCATAGAAATATGTCTGCGCATGCGCCCCCTAAACAATTAATAGCGAACTAAAAAAAATAAAAAGAGAAATAAAATAAATGGCGAAATCAACAAAATATCATTTATTTTTCGTGTTTTTAGAATGGGTCAAGGAAGAGTGGCCAGGGGGTCGCGAGACTTGAGTCGCCATGTGATCGAGTTGGGTTTCTTGCTACTAGATGTCGTAGCGTGTTCTTCAAGAGAAAAATAATGGCGCAAATCGATATTTTGATGTTGGGTGTTTTATGTCGTGGTCATCGTCGTCGTCGTGGAATTGAAATTGGCGGGCCCTCCGAGTGACAGACTCGCGTCCAGTTGAAATCGGAGCGCATTCAATGCACCCAGTATTGTTTTCAAGTAGATAGTAAACCCCGTGACCGGAAGTGCGAGCAGAAATTGACCGTGTTCCAAGAGACGACCAACTAAATCCCATCCGGCCGAAATGGCGTTTCCCAACGGGCCTTGTAACTCCTTCGCCTTTTTCACACACGAAAAAAAAAATTCAACAAAATTAATTCCATTCAAACTTGACTCGGTTTACCTTTGCGACGAACTCGTCGACCGTTCTGATGGTCACCCCTTTGACCAAATCGAAAGTTGCGTTCATCGAATTAACGAAGAGCGCGACGCTCGAGTTGACCGTGCGGGCCCCATCCGAGCTCAGCTTGGACAGCAGGTTCTGAAATCTGTCGGATGCGATTTGAATTAAATTGAAAAAATTCGCGATGGGGTTGGAGTCGAGGCCCACGGACACCTCCAACTTGCCGCCACTTTGGTCCGAGCCGAAGAAGAAGGGCGACGCGGACGCGCCCACGAATCCCAGCGCGGCGAAGAGAAATAAACGCGTTGGACTCATGACTTGATTGCCGCGGCGAAGCGAAACCATCGACTTTTTATGCGCGCCAAGTGACGACTTAATCTGCTTTTGACGACCTATTATACAGCGATGCATTGAAAAGATGTTGCTGATGGATTTTCGTCTTTTATTCGATGTTAATGGTGGGAGTTGAGGGAAACACTAATGGATCATGAATCATGTTCAATCATGTTTTATTAATAGTCAATGGTGTGAGAAGCGACTAGAAACACGTTTAATATTGGTTTTGGGCATTTATTGCGTTGTTTGTCTAGGGGAGTGTTCCCAGAAGCAGTGGCGTCACTAGGGTTGGTGTCACCCGGTGCGGTAATTCATTGTTGGTGTAGGATTTTGTGATTTTGTGATTTTTGACTGGAATTTGTACACCATGGTGTCACCCCTTGCGATGGTGTCACCCGGTGCGGCCCGCACCCCCCGCACCCCCCTTGTGACGCCACTGCCCAGAAGTGTTTCCCAATTCTTGGGTCATCTTACGATGACTCCAGGGACGTAGCTACCATACCGCAGGCCCATGTGGTGCATGGGGGCCCTTCAATTTCCAAAAAAAAAAATATATATATATTTTCGAAAATTATATTTTGGAAATTTTTGTGTGGTAATTTTGGGGCCACAAAGGCGTATTTATGGTCTTGGGCCCTTCTCGCAGCCTTTTTTGGAACCCCAAAGGCGTATTTACAGTCTGGGGCCCTTTGCGCAGCCTTTTTTGGGACCCAAATCTTAAAAAATATAAAGAAAAAAAAATTTAATTTATTTTATTTTATATTTTGTTGGAATTTTTGGGCCCCTAAAAATCGAAGAGGGGGGCCCAATAATATTTTTGCGTGGGGGCCCAAAATTTGAAGCTACGCCTCTGGATGACTCAACCAAAAATCAACGGCCAACCTTGTGGTCTTGCAACCTTGCCTGTTGCCAGTTCAAACAGAACTGGAGCCCCTTGGTCAAGGACATGGTTCCCTCACTTCCGAAGACCTCTTCTGGTGTGCAGCTCCACCTGTGGTAGTGAACTGTATCCGGTCACAATGGGTAACAATGCAAAAATTGGGGTTCCTTGATGAAATTTTTCGGAAAATTCGACAAATTCATTTTTATTTGATTTTAGAAATTGGAATTTTTGAATATTTTTTTTCTCTATTCTATTTTTATTTTTAGTTTTTCAATAGATGCTTATTACATCATTTTGTTGCGCAACAAAACGGACAATATTGAAATTTGGCAAATAAGCGGGCAATTTAGGACTTCCTTTCCACCAATTAACGATTGATTGACACAAATGTGTATAAATACGAGGATCTTGCGTTGTTTTTGAAAAACTTCGTGTTTGAAATGATGACAATCGCAGTTTTGCTGTGTTTGTCCGTCATCGCACCACTTTACGTCGACGGTAATTCACGTTTTCATCACAATTTTTTTGTTTTTAATTTAAGAGGTATTTATTTGACAGGCAAATCGCCACGGCCGTGCTCGTTCGAAGACGGCCAAGACACTCGTCGGGGCTTCTGCGTCCATCCAAAACAGTGCATTGGTAAAGCGATCCGTAAACCCAACCGGAACTGTTATTCGCCAACTGGCAGAAGATTGGTCTGTTGTGCGAATTATAAACCCCTCAGAAGACCCGAAAACGACGACGAAGGAGGTAACGAATGAAATAATGAAATGAGTGAATGAAAATGTGTCTTTTTTTTTTTACAGTTTGCGGCAGTCGTCCATCGCTGACGCCTCGGAGTGAAAAGATGGAGACGGAACCTATTGTCGGTGGTGTTGAAGTACTGCGATTCAGTTGGCCTTGGATGGTGACTAGAGATTTTGGCGTCCGAGGCAAAATTTGATAAATTATTTATCTGGCTGTAAATGGGAAATCCCGTTTGGCCAACAATCAAAGTATTGAAATATCAAAAGATCGATTTATTGATTTCTTTCGATTTTAACCGGTTTTTACACTTTAAAATCTTATTTTTAGGCGTTTTGATGTTTCTTATACCCGCTTTTACAGTCTTTATATTTTTTAAACCCATTTTTATCCATATACATTGGTTTCAAACCAGTTTTTACACTTTCCAGACAGGTTTTTAACCGTGTAACCTTATAAAAACGTGTAAAATCACGTTAAATCATGTAAAAACGAGTAAAATTATGTAAAAACGTATATAATCATCTAAAAATATGTGAAAAATTGTGAAAACCGGGTTTGAAACAGATGAAAATGGTTAAAAACAGGTTTATTTAAGATGGGAATGGTTAAAAACGAGTTTGGAACGTTGAAAAACGTACTAAAACGAGTAAACACCGGAATAAATCGAAATATCGATATTTGGTTTAGCACCTTCCAATTCCAATTTTGCCTCGTCCTCGTCACGCCCCTGATACAGCTACAGAGAACACTGGGTGTATGTAAATTACAATTTTTCTTTCTAAAGGCTGCCATTTACGAAAAGAGAAGTTTCATATGCGGTGGCGCTCTGATTTCGCCAAACTGCATCCTAACTGCGGCACATTGCTTCGAAGGGTAAATTGGCGCTGGGTTTTCAATTTGGGTTTAATGATGAATATAAATTACCACACCAGAAAGGAAGACAAAGCGGAGGAATATTACGTGCGCTTGGGGGAGCACAATTTGTTCACGGACTCCAAGGACGAGTATCCGGAGGATATTCAAGCGAAGGAGATCCACGTTCATCCGAAATTCAAGGTGAATTGCTCCGACGACGACATTGCCGTCATTAAGTTGAAAACGTCTTCCGAGCTCACCCCGATCTGTCTACCGGATAAAGAGGATTTGAGAATAGTTGGGGATAAGGCTGTGGTCACCGGATGGGGAACGACGAAATACGGTAAATTTCCTAACGGGAAGAAAGAATTTGGAGGCGTTAATCGAGTCGATTTTGTCGGATTAGATTCGCAGTTCCGAGAGCCTTTCAGCTCTTATTTGCAGGAAGTGACAATTCCAGTCAAGCAGACGGGGTACTGCGAAGAGCATTACAGATCGATTCCGGAGTACAACAAGGCGTTCAAGAAGGGCATCGAGAAAGATCGATTCATCTGCGCCGGGATCGAAGACGGCTCGAGAGACGCTTGCTTGGTATTTACATTGTAGCTGCAGTCGAAAAGTCAGTTTAAAATTGCAGTTTAACGTAACTTCCGGTAGAGGAGGGGGTGGGGGGCAATAAAAAAATAATTTTTTTTAAATTTTCGAAAATATGATTTTAAATTTTGGGGTCCCAAAAGCATGTTTATGGTCTATGGGCCCTCTTTGGGGCCCAAATCTTAATAATTTTGAAGAGAAAAATATTTTTTGAAATTTACTTTATTTTATTTTTTATTTGGAATTTTCGGGCCCCTAAAAATCGGGGGTCCTAAGAGAGGGGCCCAAAATTTGAAGTTACGCCTCTGTTTGCTGTTTAAATGTTGAGTTTTTGAGTGCAGCTGCTGTTGTTGAATTTTTAAAAATGAAAAAAAAAGTGAATTTTGTTTGATTTTTGTCCATTTTTTGACGTGCGCATAAACTTTGTTGTTTGATGATTAAAGGGCGATTCAGGCGGTCCTCTGATGGTGGAAGTGTCTCCCTCGGTGTGGCACCAGGTTGGCATCGTGTGCATCGGCTATGGATGTGGAATGAAGGGCTATCCAGGAGTGTACACCAGGGTCAGTGAGTACCTGCCTTGGATCGAGCAGTTTTGTGGCAATTGAGTGGAAATGTTCTGAATAAAAATCACATTATTGTTTGAATCAAAATATTTTTAAAAATCTCAAAAACATCTTATTTCATTCGACACAAGCACTAAACATCGTAAAAACAAATAGAAAATTGTGAGATAGAGAGTGAGATGCCACTGACCATCTTTGGCTTGTATGTATTGTATTGGTATAAGTGATTAACGTAGTGGACACTCAAACTTCGTAAAATTAACGTTCAGCGAGTGAAATTCGACGTTTAGCGCGTCGTGCAGTGAAGCCAAACCTTAAGAAGCGATTTATATCCGTGAGCACTGCAAGCAGTGCTGGACTGGCAAGGCGGGCTACCGGGAGTTTCCCGGTGGCCCGTGGCTCGGTGGCCCGTGCCCGACCCGCCAAACCCGCCGACGCATTTTTTGGTCTGAAAATGCAGTTTTTTGGTCTAAAAAGGCATTTTTTTGGGTCTAAAAATGCATTTTTTGGTCTAAAAATGCATTTTTTGGTCTAAAAATGCATTTTTTGGTCTAAAAATGCATTTTTGGTTCGGAAAATGCATTTTTGGCTCGGAAAATGCATTTCTGGCTCGGAAAATGCATTTTTTTTGTCTGAAAATACATTTTTTGCTTGCAAAATGCACATTTTTTGGTCTGAAAATGCATTTTTTTTTGTCTGAAAATGCATTTTTTGCTCGCAAAATGCACATTTTTTGGTCTGAAAATTCATTTTTTGGTCTGAAAATTCATTTTTTGGTCTGAAAATTCATTTTTTGGTCTGAAA
>JAQIXU010001890.1:0-14548 GCA_034701245.1 Strigamia transsilvanica | reverse complement strand
AAGCAAAATTTTAAAAAGAAAGCAAAACGTTTATAACCTAACCTCGTATTAGCTGTTGGATTGGCTTGTACTTCACATGGCAGAAAAGCAATCTGTCCATGTTTCACAGAAACTTTTTTTTCAGACAGTATTATTTTAGGTGGAACATTTCCATGCGGCTCTAAAAAAAAATTAATAATACGTTTTGTTAAATTTAACTCGAATAAATTATGTAGTAATTACCCGTAACAAACAGCTTCCCACTCATAGCACTTCTCACTGTTTCCCCCGTGAGTCGGTTATAGGTTTGGCAATGGAAACTAGTCATGCCATCATTCACATCAACATCCTTAATAAATAAGTCACCGGATGGCATAAGACTGTACTTTGAATCTGCAACATAAGATTTAATTTGGTTCGTTATACAGTAATTGTTTTTATCGCTTCACTTTACTTTCTTCCATTTGAGCAGATTTTATAATGACCACTGAATCCCTAATCCAGGCAGTAACATTAACGTACGACATCAAGAATGTTGGAACGTGGCATCGCATTACTGCTGTATTTCCCTGAATAGCATAGACATCATAGACATAGACATCATACGGTTGAAGAACAACTATAACAAGTTCATTGTAAATGGATTTTTTAAAACCATAATACTAAAACTTTTCTACCAGCTTTAACTTGAATATCATGACTGACAATAGTGCCAAGAGTATTAGTAGCTGTGCATTTGTAAACTGTCGCATGAACATCTTGACGGAAAGCCTCAGCCGAAAAAGGTAGGAAATTGATTGTTCCCTCATCATCCACAGTCCGAAGACCCTTAACATTGGTTACACGAGTGCCATCTTTCAAATACCATTGAATTTTAACATCAGGCTGAGATGATTTGCATTGAAGCGATCCTCCAGAAGAATTCGAAAAGTCAACAATCGGTGGTGGAACATCGATAAATGACGGAATTTTATCTTTAACATCTGAGAAAATTCAATAAATTGTCAACATCTTTCCCAAGACATGTAAAAATGGTTCAACAGCAAAAACCTTTCAAGGCAGTTCCACGCCTTGTATTTACAGAAATACAGAAAAAAAGTAACGATAAAAAATTAATAAACAAACCAATAAGAATTTGCAAAAATTGTAAATAGACTCAGACTTTATAACAATTCAGAAACTGCAAGAGTAGCTATTTACTCACAAGTCAGTCATGAAACAGACTGCTTATTTAATAACAATCAAATTATTTTTGTACAATTTCAAATTTGCCCTCCGCAGCTTGCCACTGCCATTGGCTGGACAATATGTAGCCTTTCCCAAACCCCCATCATGAAATAAATGTTAGTGCCACCTACCCTGGAGAACACATGGGGCGAGGAGCAGAAGGCTGATCCACAAACACGCTGCACAGAAATTCCTTGCTACTCCCATTGTGTTATGAACACGTGGGACACGCTATCCACTTGAGTAATTACCCGAATATCCTTCTGGTTTCACTCTCCAATCGACTGAAAACTGGATACTGCAAAAGAATAAAGGTAAAAGGATGAATGATTACTACAAATGAAATGAATGTTGAAAGGAACTAACCTCGTTACAAATCAACTCGAGGACACCCTCTACAAAGTGAACCAGTCCAGCTGCCCCACAATGAAAGAACGAATGACTTCTCTGTCTAAACGTGCAGCTGAAAATGTATTGATACAAATTTTCGTACCTATTGTTCCGGATACATTTTCGTTTCGAATTATAAATATTGGTAATGTACAAACTTTGATTTGAAAAAGTATGCATTTAACTTATGTTTCTTCTCTTCTACGTATTTAATAAATTAAAAATTTACGCACTCTGGTTGTTTTCCCTGCAGTGTTAAATCTTAAAGTATATTCTAAAAAATATATTGGGATGCAAACAAAGAAGGAATACATTCTGTGTATCGTCATTTTTCTTAATAGGATAAAATTGTCAATCCATGATAGTTAATGCAGTAAACGACAGTGACATTTATTTATAAACTTACATAAATCTACATTATTCTGACTGTGATTATAGAAAAACAAAATTGATAAATATCACATCGAAACACGAATCTATAACTTGTTTCCTGTTAACCTGTTATGGAATTTAGTGACATTTATTTATAAAGTTACATTTTATCACGACAGTAATCTAACTTGTTTCCTGTTAACCCATTATGGAAATGATTGAAATCTAATTAAGGAAATAACATTTGCAAAGCAATTCTACGTCAAACTAATAGCGTAATCTTAGACTACTTTATGTGTTAATGTATTATTCAAACACTAAGAACTTATTTCTCCTACTTAGTAGAGTAGAGTATTGATAATCATTTAGAAAAATGTGTAATACAGACATCACAAGAGTGATTTATCATAATGCATAAATAGACGAGTATTAAAACATTCAGAAGCCGATTAGTGTTCCGAGAACAAGAATGACACCACCCTACATTCCTTTTGGAGGTTTGTCATAACCATCATTTGACTGTACGCCATCAACATTTGCAAACCCAAAAACATTCTCTTGAAACCCTAGACCGGATCTGTAAAATATTTTAAATTCAAGATAGATTAAGTTAAAACTAAATTTTTTAACTTTTAAAAATATTGTTTGAATAAATCACCTATTAGCTGATTGCTGCATTGAATCCCCACATCTTTGAGGCAAAACTCGAATTCCTGAATAATAACATTAATTCAGAAATTACAAAATGTTAACTTAGCTGCACAGTCTAACTTCACGGCACTACAAAGGAAAATTAAAAGTGCTAACCTTGTACTCCTGAGTGGTGTGGCATTCTAGTTAAAGTTCGAGTTTCCACCCAATCACCTGAATCAGGAAAGTAATCGACTCTGCCAGACGCGTAAGGATTGGGATCTTTTTACGGACCCAATACAATCATAATTAATTTTTTGTAAAGTGTAATGATGAATTAAGTTTTAAATACTGAGAGGGCAAAAATTACCATTTCTTTTATGTTTATGATGTGGAATGGTTGCGTATAGGGCGGAACCGGTGTAAGATGATGAAGCCCTATCACCAGTTCGCCATGTATCAAGCGTGTAATCTATGAACAAAACAATAAGTTAAAACCAATAACTATTACAATTATTTCTACAAACAACCTGACGGTGTTCCAACGCTTCCACTCTTTCTTTTGATCCATATACAAATAATAGCAGATGCAATAATCACCACAATTAACAAAGCGACAACAGGAATGAAAATATATGGATCCAAGTAGAAAATATAAACTGGAGATTGGGGCTTATCCACAGTGATTTCAGGGTGTGGAATTTTACCTAGAAACAAATAAATTACGAATGTAAAACAACTTTCTAATTATTCCTTTTTAAAAATAATTTATAACCTCCAGTTGCTGTTAGTGTTGCGAATTTGAATGCAGCCGGAATGGCATCTCCATTTGTGTTTGCAGTTACACGCAAGTCGTACCAAGTGGCCGGGATTAAGCCAGGTATGACCAGTTTTCTTTGTGTTGGACGAATACTGCTACTGACAGTGGTCCACTCGTCAGATTGAATCGTTTTATACTCCACTTGGAAAGTCTGAACGGTGCAAGCGGTTACTGGCCATGACTCCAAATGCACAGAAACAAAAGTGGATCCCTCGTGCAGCAATTGGTCTTTTGTCGGAATGGTTACTTCTATTTGCGGTTACACGAAATGACATAAGCAAAAAAACTAAAATGAAATGTGACGTTCTTGCCTGATCCTTCAGTTGATGTTTTAATGGTGTTGCAGGGGATTCCCTTGCCAACTTTATTGAATGCTTCCATATAAATGTGATAATTGACGCCACATGCTAAATTGTTTAAGGTGAATGTTTCTTTATCTGGGCTTAGTTCAACTGTTTCCCAATCAGAATTATCTCGTTTGTAGTGTAGTATGTATCCCTTTATAGAATCACCACCATTCTGACCAGGTTTCCATTGAAATTGGATAGATGAACGAGTTTTCGAAATGATGTCCATTGTTGGAGCATCAGGTGGCACTACGTCACAAATAAGCCAGACAATTAAATTGAAAATTCAAATCACCAGCTTGCAATTCTAACCTTGAACATTTAAATTGTAGTGAACTTCATCTTTGCCGTGAACATTGTAAATACTACATGTGTAATTACCACTGTCCTTACTGGCAACCTTATTAATCAGTAAAGTTCCATCAGACAAAAGAACTTTCCGACCTCCAATTGGAACGGATTCATGTCTTTCAAAAATTCACAAAAATTATACTGATATTGTCATTAATTTTCGTAGATATAATTACCCAATAACCCATTTGTGTTGTGGTGTTGGAATGCCAACAGCCCTGCAGGGAAGTGTTATATCTCTTTTCCATGGTGTGTGGATGATATCATCAAAGGATGCTGCAGTAGCAGCAACTGAAAATAATATTTTTGAAAGTCACTATGTACTGTATGTGAAGTTTAAGAAACATCTTCACCAGCGGAGTCTGCTACAGATTGAGCTACGACATCTGAATGTTGACCTTCCCCAATAGCAGATGTTGCGGATACCCAAAATGCATATTTATGATTTTTACGCAATCCTTTCACTTCAAAGTATTCATTATCAGATTGAAACGTGTGTACGTTGTTTGTTTTACTTTGTTGGGTTTTCAATAGCGAACCAGAACCAATCTAAAAAAAATTTCCCCTAAGTTGACTAACTGTATTGGGTAATGCGTTGAAGTTTAACAGCATTATGGTAATAACCTCCTCACTTTCAGACAATGGTCTATAATATATATTGTATTTGATGACGTCTCCATTGATTCGGTTTGGTGGTTTCCAAGCAACTACAACAGAATCTGATGATGACGGAAGAGCCTTAATATTATTTGGACGGTCAGGTACTGCATTGAATTGAAAGATTGTATTAAAATGCTCGCAAACAAAAATTGTGTTATATACCATCTTCATGAGTTTTACAATATACTGGTGCGGTTTTTACACCATCACCGACTTTGGTAAATGCCAAAACAACAATTGAATAATTAGTATTCACGTTAAGTTGTGACAAAGTCAATCTTTCTTTTTCAGAAGTCTTAGACTGAACTTCCAGGTCTGCAAATTAAATTACAAATTGTAAAAATAAAAGATATTATAAAAATTGATACAAACTTACCATACCACTCAGTAATTGGTTTGTAAATCACTTTGTACCCACGCAGTATTCCATTGACGGTTTCTGGTGGTACCGGTTCCCAAAGGACATAAATGCTTTTAGAGGACAGAGCTGAACAGCGCAATTCCTCGGGCGCTTGTGAGGGCACTAAAATTGAGAAGACACCATTCATAATTAAGACCATGCTAATTAAAATCGAAGAAAGTACCATCTTCGGATGTCATGGCAAGTATTGGTTCAGTCAGGGGTCCAACTCCTTTATCATTATACACTTGAATGACCACAGTGTACATTGTGTACTTATGTAAATTAGTGATTTGATAGATAAGATCTTCAGTATAATCTTCGGGTACTTCCAGGGCACTAAATTCGTATGGCTCGTAGGACCCATTTACCCGGTATCCGATATTGTAGCCCCGAATTATTCCATTCCACGTGTCTTTGCGAGGTGGCTGCAGATATCATTACCAAAGATTAGTTGAGCAACTTACTCAAACGAAAATAAAAAAACACTTACTTTCCATGTAATTCGAAATGTGTTCCCATCTATTGCCTCCACCTCTACGTTTTGCACTGCACCTGTTGGAACTGTTCAAAATGTGAGTTGCAGTCTTAGTTTTAAAATGTGTCACAGTATTACATACCATCCATATCAGTAGTTTGAGTAATTTCATTGCTGAATTTACTAATCCCGATTTCGTTGACAGCAGCTATTCTAAATGTATAACTTGTTGCTGGTTGCAAATTGATGACATTTGTAGCAGTTTTTGATCCATCTACAGTCTCATTAAATTTTTTAAGTTGCCATTTATCTAAAGCAAGATATGCTCACAATTATCACTCTGGAAAACCAACAATGTTATCCCCTGCCTTGAATCCAAATTAAAATCAACTTGCACAATGTTTGTTAAAACATCGATATTTAGCATTAACTTTTACTATTTTCAGCGCTGAATACAGTGATATCCACACACCGCCAGATTCAAGTCGAGTACAAAGGATAACTGTTTATTATTTCATACCAACTTGTCTTTTATATTGCACCAAATAATGTAATATCTGACTATTTCCATCGAATGGTGTATCCCAAGTTAAAAAAACTGAACGATTTCCACTAGAAAGTTGTGACTCCAACACTGGAACTTCAGGTGGCTCTTCATATAATAAGTTAATTTTAGTATTTGTTAGTAGTAAAATTCATTCTTTTAAACCTTGGACATTTAAAAATATTTCCATAGTATCTGTGCCAAAACTGTTTTTGGCCTCACAGATATACATGGTGGAATCTTCACGAGTTATCTTTTTTATTAACAGTGTGCTTGAAGTTGAATTTGTACCATCTTGACTAGTTTTAAATCTAAGAAACAAAGCAAGTTTAAAGATTGATTTCAAATAAATCTTTGCTAATTACCTTGATTCTTCAGAATCTCTTATACGTTCATTATGCAATTGCCAACTAAATTTCATTGGTTGGTCGCCATTGGCAGCACAAACTAGTTGTGCATCTGTAGAAATGCGCTTATTAAGTCGTTGACTTCTGTGTGTAAAATATGGGGGAGCTTAAAAATATGCATTCGTTATTATTATAAAATGATAAGTAAAATACACAGGTACCTAAAATTGTTAACAGGACCATCCAATTGAGATTACGTCCTACTTCATTAGATGCAAGACATGCATATCGACCTTCTTTGACTTTTGATACATTTTTCAAAATTAAAGTTCCATTGGATAATATTTTGTTTTCGGTATTACTGTAGATAGAGTAGCTTTCAGAGCCTTTGCTCTCTGGAAAGAAATGAATCAAATTTCTGAAATTATTGATGCCAATTAATTAAAGCAATTACCTTTAGCAAACTTCCAAGTTATCTTAGGCACCGGGTAACCGTCTGCTTTACAATGAAAATATGCGTCAGCACCATTTATCACAGTCTGACTTGTTGGTTGAACAATCCACTTTGGAGGTACTAAAATGTAAAATAAAAATATTCCTTTTTGAGATTGAATTTGAATTTTTTTTTTTGCAAAAATGTGTGAGCCTTTTTTTATATAGCAAGGCAAGCACTTTCTTTCATTCATGGCAATCACTATTACAATTACAGTGCAAACATATCGCATGTTTATGTAAAACATGTATATTGTGTTGAATTCAAAATAGTTACGTTTTTAGCACAATATTTTTAAAAAAATGTATTTAAAGGACAAAGTGGTATGAATGTAAAAAAAACTTGGAATTATTATTAAGCATTAGGAATTAACGTGTTGAGTTAACTTTATGTCATTTTATTTCTCTGTCTTTCTGGATTTTTAAAACTTTTTCACAAATGAAAATCAAGTGAAAATCCTATCTAAAGTATCTAAAAACAATACACGTGTTTATCATTTAAATTTAGCAATTTGTATATTTCACAGTCGTTACCCTGAACAATAAGTTCTGCATTATAAGTGGCAACGCCAGCCTGATTTTCTGCTCTACAAGTGTAGTTGCCACTGTGTTCTCTCATAACTGGGTCGATTGATAGTACTGTCGAATAAGAGTCGAATTCTCTGACTAATACAGACTCGGGAAGTAATTTTCCATCTTTCAGCCAAGTCATGGCCAGTGGCAAATCTCCACGACTGACAACACAAGAAACTCGTAAAAGAGAGCCTTCAATAAGATGCTCGTCTTGGAAAGCAAATGGGACAATCTTTGGGGGAACTGAAAAGAACAATATTGCAGACTATTACCATTAACTAATAACTGAGTAGTGTGAGAAATGGATGCTGCAGAGTTGTGAGCTGAACACGTGTAGTTGCCAGCATGCTGTCTTTGAACATTTTCAATAGTTAAAATACTCGAATAGTCATCAATTGATTTTGTCATTATGTTTTCATTAGGCGAAAGAATTTTTCCATTTCTTAACCAATTGATTTCAATTGGGAGATCGCCTTGATAAACTACACATGATATCCGAGCCAGTACTCCTTCAGTCAAACCATTTTCAGGGAAAGCAAAGGGAGTAATTTTGGGAGCAACTGAAAAAAATGGGTAACTGTATTACAATTTTTTTCAAATGCAAAAAAAAGTATCGTCTTTCAAGTAGCAAAACATTTTGTGTATGTCCACAAAATATGTTTTTCAATCCCACATCTCTTTTATCTGTAAGAAAGATAAGCACGGAATTCATTAATTTACCATAAACCAATAGTTGCGCTGTATATGTAACTGATGCAGCCTTATTACTTGCAACGCAAGTATAGTTTCCAGTATGAATAGATAACACACTTTCGATGCTTAAAGATTTAGCGTGGCCGTCATAGTCCCGCATAATTATGCCCATGCCAGGCGAAATAATCTCTTGACCATCTTTTAGCCATTTAAAATTTATAGGCAAGTCTCCTTGACTCACAGCACAAATAATGTGGGCTCTCATTCCCTTGAAGAACTGATCGTCTTGGAAGGCAAATGGCAGTATCCTAGGCGGAACTGAAAAATATAAGTAAAATGATTATTACCATTGACTGCAAGATGCGTGCTGAAACTGACAGTTCCAGCTGCGTTGTTCGCTCTGCAGGTGTATTTTCCATTATGTCGAGGAGTAATAGACACTATAGTAAGAATGCTGGAGAATTCATCGATATCTCTAACTGTAACCCCAAAATCTGAAGGTATTGGTTTGTCATCTTTTTCCCATTGTATAGTTAATGGTGTATCGCCCTCAACCACAACACACTGCAGTCTGCCTCGACTACCTTCCTGAACAAGTTCATCTTGAAATGAGAACGGTGACAGTTTGGGAGCAACTGGAAGTAATATTTGTTTGATTATGTAATTTTCAAAGTTGAAATACAGCATTTACTACATAATGTATAACAAAAATAAAACAAATACATAATACCTTAACCGCACCAGAAAATTTGGATTTAAGCTTAGTTCTGGTTCTTAGTGTAAACGCTGCATACTAGCCTGAACATGTGGTCAATTAATTGTTGTGCGAAAGTATTAATCTAATCATTTTGTTGGCTAAATCACTAGATGTAAATGTTATCCAACACTTTCTGGCATGAACAAGGTACTAGTATAACGCGCTTTATCGCTTCGGTTTACTTGTATCAGATTTACAACGCCCAATTACATGCAATCAGGACCGGACCGGGATTAGAATTTGGCCCAGAAAATAGGGCTATGTTTCCCAAACTAAGGAAACGTCCAGAAACTTTCAAAAATAGGTGGCCAGTTCGGTCCGCATTCAGTTTATGGCTTGATTCGCAAAGTCATGCAATGTCATAGTTTAAGTCAGTGCTTCTCCAACTTTTTTCCCCACGGCACTCTTGTCAGGCTACAAAAAATTCGCGATACCCTTTTCGGGCTAAAAAAATTTCGCGGCACCCTTGTCGGGCTAAAAAAGAAGAAAAGACAGTGCAAATTTAACGCTCAGTTGTCTTTAATGCAATGATGAAACTGTTTGGATGAATTTTTCATTATTTCCTTTATGTTTATGTGATGTTTAGTTAATTTTACCCTCAAATCACTTGACCGAAAAAGTTTGCTCTTGTATCTGTTTTTCTTGATTATTGCCGCGGCACCCCTGGCATACGTATGCTCGTGGCACCCTAGGGTTTAAGTTACACTCCAATTATCAATTTAGGTCATTAACAATAAACTACATTATAATTGAATCTCACTTTCTTATTTCTACACAAGTGTAAACTTGTGTAATTAACAATTAGTAGAATTTACTAACAACCAGTCCAAATTATAAATTCCTCTTCTGACAAGTATTCGAGTAAAAAACGATACTTATAATTAGGGGTGTAAATTTCCACTTACCAAGAACATTCAAATGAACTTTTCCTTGTAATTTTGTTTGTTTATTACTGTTTACATCGCAGAAATAGATTCCACTGTCTATAATTCGATCGACATCAGAAATTGTCAAAGAATCATTCAATCGCTGGATTTGGCGTATGTCGTTTGGTAGTACTAAGTCATCTAAAAATGACGAGGATTATTTTAATAGAAATTAAAAATTTTAAATGACACAAACATGACTGTATGTGAATTTAATATAAGCTTAATACACATTCAGAATACTATAATTTGATAAAATATCATTTTAGCTAGTTTACCAAGATCATTAAAACTAAAATATGTTAGACTTTTAACTAACCTTTTTCCCATCGTACATCTTTAATAGGATATCCATAAACCGGACAGTTCAAAATTGCATTTCCACCGTTAACAACATTTAAAGCAGGAGTGTGTCGCATTCCTAAATCACCTAATGGAAATAAAATACACCGTTAGAATCCATAAAAAATTAAAACGAAAATATTTTATTTTAGTAATTTATTTCGTCATGTTAACGACTTACCATAAACGTTAATTCGTGACCAATGAAATGCGCTTCCAGCTCGATTTTCAGCGACACATTTATACAAGCCCCCATCTTCCGTTTTGACATTTCTTATTGCTAATTCACTAATGACATCACCACTATTTGTAGATTCTTTAATTATCAAGGGACCATTACTCTGTAATTCGTTGTTATCTATAAACCATGAAAATGATGGCAAAGGATTGCCCTTTGCTGCACATTTCAATTTAATTCTATCCCCAGGATTTTTTACCACAGTGCTAAACCACTCTGTGACAAGTGGAGGCATATCTAAAAAGTATATTATTTAATTTTTGTACAATAAAAATATATTTCTTTCTTACCCCCTAACAATATTGCTGTACTTCCACAAGCAGTCTCGTATTCATTTGCGACACAACACTGATATACCCCCTTATCATCAGCAGTTGCAGACAAAATGTGCATTGTATCATTTTCATTACTCAGAAAAATATGTTTATTTAAAGAAATTGGTTTCCCATTTTTTAACCATTTTAATCTTTGAATTGGAATTCCATTTGGTTTGCAAGAAATTGATGTTTCTTTTCCAGCATCAACGGTGACAGTTTTAGGCTCCGTTACAACAGCAAGTGATTCTTTAAAATAAATATTATAATAATTAAATGTTGCCTACTTGTTTAACATTAAACTCACCAGTTACAATCAGCTCTGTGTCAGAAGTTTCTTGACCCACGGAATTAAACGAGGTGCATCTATAGATGCCATTGTCAGACGGTATTACGTTTTCAATTATCAACGATCCAGAAACTTGAACATGATGATGATTCCTCCCTACATCCTTCATTCCCATCCTCTGCCAACTAACAATGCAATAATTAAGCAAAATAAATCAAACGAATGAATCGAAAAGACAACCTTGTATTGGCAATCGGATTGGCTTGTACTTCACATGGCAGAAAAGCAGTCTGCCCATATTTAACGGAAACCTTTTTTTCAGACAGTATTATTTTAGGTGGGACGTTTCCTTGTGACTCTACAAAACAATCAATAATATATAAAATTTAATTCGAAGAAGCTATGTTGTGATTACCCGTAACAAACAACTTCCCACTCATGGCACTTCTCACTGTTTCCCCCGTGAGTCGGTTATAGGTTTGACAATGGAAACTAGTCATGCCATCTTTCATGTCAACATCCTTAATAAATAAGTCACCGGATGGCATAAGACTGTACTTTGAATCTGCAACATAAAATTTAGTTTGGTTCGTTATACAGTAATTGTTTTTATCGCTTCACTTTACTTTCATCCATTTGAGCAGATTTTATAATGACCACTGAATCCCTAATCCAGGCAGTAACATTAACGTACGACATCAAGAATGTTGGAACGTGGCATCGCATTACTGCTGTATTTCCCTGAATAGCATAGACATCATAGACATAGACATCATACGGTTGAAGAACAACTATAACAAGTTCATTGTAAATGGATTTTGAAAAACGATAATAGTAAAACTTTTATACCAGCTTTAACTTGAATATCATGGCTGACAATAGTGCCAAGAGTATTAGTAGCTGTGCATTTGTAAACTGTTGCATGAACATCTTGACGGAAAGCCTCAGCCGAAAAAGGTGGGAAATTGATTATTCCCTCATCATCCACAGTCCGAAGACCATTAACATTGGTTACACGAGTGCCATCTTTCAAATACCATTCAATCTTAACATCATGCTGAGATGATTTGCACTGAAGCGATCCTCCAGTAGAATTCGAAAAGTCCACAATAGGGGGTGGAACATCGATAAATGATGGAATCTTATCCTTAACATCTGAGAAAATTCAATAAATTTGTCAACATCTTTCCCAAGACAGCAAACATGCAAAAAAGATTCAACAGCAAAAACTTTTCAAGGCAGTTCCATGCCTTGTATTTACAGAGTGCGTTAAAGTGTAAAAAAAAGAATTGAAACAGGATGATACAGAAAAAAAGTAACGATAAAAAATTAATAAACAAACCAATAAGACTTTGCAAATATTGTAAATAGACTCAGACTTTATAGCAATTCAGAAACTGCAAGAGTAGCTATTCTCTCTGGCTTAAAACAGTTTGCTTATTTAATAACAATCAAATTATTTTTGTATAATTTCAAATTTGCCCTCCGCAGCTTGCCACTGCCATTGGCTGAACAATATGTAGCCTTCCTCAAACCCCCATCATAAAATAAATGTTAGTGCCACCTACCCTGGAGAACACATGGGGCGAGGAGCAGAAGGCTGATCCACAAACACGCTGCACGGAAATTCCTTGCTACTCCCATTGTGTTATGAACACGTGGGACACGCTATCCACTTGAGTAATTACTCGATTATCCTTCTGGTTTCACTCTCCAATCGACTGAATACAAGATACTGCAAAAGAATTAAGGTAAAAGAATGAATGATAACTACAAATGAAATGAATGAGCAAAGGGAACTAACCTCGTTACAAATCAACACGAGGACACCCTCGACAAAGTGAACCAGTCCAGCTGCTCCACAATGAACGAGCAGCTGAAAATGTATTGATGCAAATTCTCGAATCTCTTATATGGATACATTTTTGCTCCGAATTATAAATATTGGTAATGTACACAGTTTGATTTGATTTGATAACGTATATATTTATGTTTGTTGTCTTGTACGCATTTAATAAATTTAAAATGTACCCACTCTGGTAGCTTTTCCTGCAGTAAAGTATTTTGTAAAAAATATATTGCGATGCAAACAAACAGGAGATGCAGTCTGTGTATCGTAATTTTTCTAAACAGGGTAAAATTATCATTCCATGATAGTTAATGCAGTGAACAACATTTATTTGTAAACATATATAAATCTACATTTTTGTGACAAAGGATTCATAAAAATCACACCAGGCACAGTTACGGAATTCATTAAAATCTAATTAAAGAAATAACATTTGCAACGCAATTCTACATCAAACTAATTTGCCATTGGTCATGTACCGTATTTCTTCTTATTGCCCGCGGGCCTCTATAACTGCACGGGCCCCCATTTGCGCAGTCTCCCATTTACGCGCGGGTGATAAATATATGTTTTAATCAACATACGGGCCTCTAATTACGCACGGGCGCGTAATTTTTGAAGTTTTTGCGAAGTTTTAAAAGGACAAATAAAACGTTTTACACGCGTTTCGTATGTAAACGTTTCATTTGTACTTCTAAAACGTCGAAAAAACGTCAAAAAATCACGGGGTCGATATCGATCAAAGTTTAGTTTTAATTAGCCCGCGGGCCTCCAATTGCGCGCGGGGGGGAAAATAAATTTTGCAAATTGCGCACGGGTTCGCAATTAAAAGAAATACGCTAATACTGTAATCTAAGACTCTCGCATGTGTTACTAAAGTGTATTATTCAAAACCTAAGGAATTATTTTACCTTTTTGGTAATGAACAATCTTGATAATCATTTAGAAAAATGTGTAATAAATAGGTAATACAGACATCATCATCAAGTATTAAAAAGACTTTTGAGCAGAAATCTTTTAAAATTCCTATCACTAGAGTGAGTTGTTATAATGCATAAGTAGAGTATTAAAACATTCAGAAGCCGATTAGTATATTCCGAGAACAAGAATGACAGCACGTTACATTCCTTTTGGAGGTTTGTCATAACCATCATTTGACTGTACGCCATCAGCATTTGCAAACCCAAAAACATTCTCTTGAAACCCTAGACCGGATCTGTTAGATATTTAAAAGTCAAGATGGATTAAATTAAAGATAAATTTTTAAACTTTTAAAATAAACATTTAAAAATATTGTTTGAATAAATCACCTGTTAGCTGATTGCTGCATTGAATCTCCACATCTTTGCGGCAAAACTCGAATTCCTGAATAATAACATTAATTCAGAAATTACAAAATGTAAACTTTGCTGCACAGCCCAACTTCACTGCACTACAAAAGAAAATTAAAAGTGCTAACCTTGTACTCCTGAGTGGTGTGGCATTCTAGTTAAAGTTCGGGTTTCCACCCAATCACCAGAATCTGGAAAG
>JAQIXU010001889.1:0-14549 GCA_034701245.1 Strigamia transsilvanica | reverse complement strand
TTAAGCCTATTTGCTGCTTGATGATTTACATTTCTAGTCATTCCATAATAATTAAGAAAATGACTTTTAGATATCAAACTTGCGTGCTATCAGTTTCTAATAGGAGTAGACAAGGTTACAAAGATTATATTAATTCTTTAGTCACCTTTAAAGCTATGCTGGTGCTTTGTGTAATTCAATTTTTTTTTATAGTCAACACCTTTTATGCGAGACCCTCCACCATGATGAGAGTGCTTACAACCATGGTGGCCACTTCAAGTGCAAAGGTGAGCCGGGGGTCGTGGGAGAAGGACGCCCCTACTGGTCAATGACCGCAGTTTTCTATACTGACAGTCATATTGTGGCTGATTGCCATTACCATCGCTCAAATGCTCGGGGCAATTGAATCACGTGATGGGAATAACTCGGATGTCAAACAGAGATGACGAAATCGAGAGAAATTTTCATTTGGTGTTTGGAAATATACATTTTAGATTTTTGGTTTTTAAATTAAAAATGTGCATTTTGTTTATAACTGCGTATTGGTGTTTTTCATAATTTTTCATCTATTAAGAATTATGGGATAAGGAAAAGGTTGAAATTGAGGACAAGTACGCGTTCTACAATCGCTAACCTCATCTTTGAGTTCAAGATTTCATGTCCATGACTTTCAATTTTTTTTATCGTGAATTACAAAATGCGTGATTTATACCATCAATAGCAAGACTTTGACTACTTAATAATATATATAAAGTTAAAATATATATTTTAAATTTTGACATGTTTTTTAATGTTTTTCTTATTTTTTTAAAAAGATATTACTCAACATTGAGCAATATCTTTTTTTCTTCTTTCAAATTAAAAGGAAAGAAACGACTAATTATAAGAGAGTCAAGTGTAGGTCATTTGTTAATGCCGTATCGTTTTTCCTCATACGATATATTTTTTTGCAAAAATAAATAAATAAATATATTTCAAATAATTCAATACGGAAAAGAATTGTTTGATTCCTCATTTTCATATCAGTCATTGACCTGCATAACAAAATAATCCTTCAATTTCAGTTAGAAAAATGCCACAACAGTTTCCAACTCTCGTTTATCTGTTCTGGATAACCACTACCCCCATTAAATCGTGCGTAGATTAGAACTAATATAAACACAGATCATAAATGAGCAAAGTTTTCATATAATTTTGCAATTTTCTTTCCCAACAAGATTCAATTTCGCAAATCCACTTCCCTTTGCTTTTGTAGGGGTGAAGAGAAGTGTGAGATGCCACTATTGGTCAAAATACTTTAAATATAGGTCAGCTGGAGTTGGTTGAAGAGTCAGTGCTCTATTTGGCCCATAAGTCCGTCTGCTACTTTAGAGGAGAGGAATTGTATGTAACATGTCTTTATACTGGATTATTAAGTCATCAATACTTTCGCTGTGAAATTTTACAACTGCCTAACTTCGGTCATGTAAGTACTCACATTTGCACATCTTACAATCATCATTTACATATTGTTTTTTTCAAAAAAACAACCATTTAGACGAATTTGGATTTAGTTTTTAATACTTTTTAATATTAAAGCAATTTTGGCAAAATAAATTACAAAAATTGGTATATAAAATTGTTGACTTCTTGAAATTTAATTTGAGATGATGTAATTGTGAGATGTCAAGATAAAATTAATTGTATTGTATAAAAAGAAAAGTTGAGCGAACTTTTACACATTACTAGGAAACAATTGACTTCGATGAAAAAATGAGGTTATTGTAATTTTTTTTTGTATAGTCTAGAAATATTTCTCAATACAATTATGTCATTAATTCTTCACATATCAACCAACTATATTTGCTCGTAGATAAAAAGTTTTGGTGTGTGTGTGTGTTTATGTCGGCCCAATTTGCATTATGGGTTCATAACGGACACGGAAATCCTACTACGTGACTCATATCACTCGCACACATTTTAAAACGCCGACACTCAAGTAAACCTCCTCGAAATTCTCACTTGTGTTCATCTTTAAACTCTGCTCATCAACGCTAGGTGTTTTCATCAATTCGCCATGCTGCATCTTTGGCTGCTGGCAAAAGTATTCGTTATTCATGTGATGGTAGGAGCCGAAACCAAAGGTAAAAAAGGAACTTTTATTTTCTACAATTTATAAATGGTTACATTTTGAAAAAAGAAACAAATTAAGATATTCTATTTCATTTAGAAAGTGAAAAGATTAACATTGCATGAACACCAATACAATAGCGTGTATTTCATTAATACAAAAGACAATTCTAAGAAATGAAAGTCGCAATGTTATTGACTCTTTATATCACGATTTGGTTGACTAAATATTCCTCTATGCCAAGGATGCAAATTCAATCAGACCGGATTTGCACTTTGAAAATTGACACAGGATGTATTATCAAACCAATCTTCCCCTTGACAACATTTTTTTACCATCTTCTATTTTTTTGGTGACCGAGTGACCCATTTTATAAAATTCAAATTTCTTATTCTCCCCGCCTCACCTTTTTCTTGAAAAAAAGCACTTTTACGAGGCGCTCAACTCACTTTTAACTGTAACCATAAAGGTCAATAACATACTTAATCGGTTTACTATAGTTCAAATGTCTAATAAAAATTCACTTCTGACAGGTCCGTCAAATCGTAACGGACGCATAGTAGTCGACGTGGTACGTCCAGCATGTTCTACATCTCAAGGGGTCCCAGGAAGGTGTGTCAACCTCAGCGAGTGCCCTGTAGTTGCAGAGCAGCCGCCAGTTGCGCTATTAGGGGAATTTCTCTGTTTTCGACTTTTTTTCATTCCTGGAGTTTGCTGCCCGCGTTACGATCTGAATGAAGATTTTTCTCCTTCCTCGAGTTTGTTCAACATCAAAGAGCCAATGACAACCACAACATCAGCAGTCACCGCCTTTTCCGATGGTGAGCGACCCTTTCCGGACATGTACTGTACGGTAGTTTCTAAATCCGGGTTCGACATTCGACCGAGTATTTTAAGGCGAGGTTTAACTACTTATGCAACGTGGACTACAAATACATTATCGTATAATGCCAATTCTCCCCTTTTCCTTCAGAATTTGATGTCATTATTGTTTTACTGTATTATTATGTATTATTACATCATTATAGCTAATGGTAACTTTAGTTTTTTATTTTCTCACCAGGGTGTGGAAAAAACTTGATTCTGAGTATGCGAGTTGTTGGTGGTGATCTATCTCAAATTGGGCAGTGGCCTTGGATGGTATAAATAAAAAAATTTATATAATTATTTTTCATTTTAAAATGTCATTTGTTTACATTGTTTTAAGGCTGCAATATTTGTAAATGGAAGGCGGCGGCGTGAATATTGGTGCGGTGGAACACTTATTAGTCACCAACATATTCTTACTGCTGCTCATTGTATGAAAGATGCAAGAGGAAATAAGTAAAATATTAAATAACAAAGTTTAATGTTTATTGCTCATATAATTTTTTTTTTTTTAACTTGAAAGATTTTCCCCGAATCAATTGACAGTGAAATTAGGAACACACAACTTACACCAAATCAATGCCAAGAGTGACGCACTAGACATTAAAATTAGCAACATCAAAATGCATCCAAATTTTCAAGCCAATGGGTTTTACAATGATATTGCCATTCTGAAGTTATCTGCGCCCATTAAGCAATTCACGGATTACATTAAACCGATATGTTTACCGACAGAGAAGATGAAAGATGAAAATACTATTGGAGAATTCGCAACCATTGTCGGTTGGGGAAGTGAATTTTATGGTAAATAGTACACAAGAAAGTTGTTTTTTTTTCAATTTGAATGAATGTCTTTACATTGACAATTTCTAGGTGGAGCTGAAAGCGGGGTTTTAAAGCAAGCGGAATTGCCAATTTGGGATAACACCGATTGCGACCGAGTGTTTACTCAGAAAATAGAAAATATTTTTGTTTGCGCTGGGCTAGCGGATGGAGGAAAAGATGCGTGTCAGGTGAGAATTATTGCTTATATAATGGAATTTATATTACATAAACCACATGTAACGTTTATTACATTTTTATTTATTTAATAGGGCGACTCTGGAAGTCCATTAATGATTCAGAGAGACAATAGGTGGATCCAATATGGGATTGTATCTTTTGGTGAAAAATGTGCTCAAGCTGGATCACCCGGTGTATACACTCGTTTGACTGAATTTCTACCGTGGATTACGGAAAACACATCAAACAATCCGTCTGATGGAAGTCCATAGTGTGATCATTTATTCAAAACGTCCTTAAAAGGATGGCTAATTGACATCGTGGCCTCTAAAAGAATAGACAATTTAAAATGTAAAATAACAAGTCAACCAGAATAAAATGTTTTATTAATTTTTATTTTTATTTTGAAAAATATTTTTGTTTATTTCATTTGTTATTGTCCTTCGAATTAAAAAAAAAACCACATTTACACAATCTTGAGAACACATTATATCTCTTATATAATGACATCATCTAAAAACAGTTATGTCATGAGTCTATTTTTTCGCATTGAGTATCGTTTTAAAAATCACGTTACTCTTTTGTTTCTTCCTACACATCACGAAATGTGGTACCCGTTGCTTAATGTTAATTTGCACGTGAGCTTCTCTGCCTTACGGCAAGGTCGATCCTGTATTTTGAGATTGACCAATGCCTGAGGGCTACAAAACTGAAGAAAGAGAAAGCAGAGAGAAGAGAAAGAGGTGTTGGACAGTCAAGTATTTATGACAAGTCTAGGAATCGCTCCGCTTGGATTTATCAGATGAAGTAATTA
Source organism: Strigamia transsilvanica (assembly GCA_034701245.1). Classification (NCBI taxonomy): domain Eukaryota; kingdom Metazoa; phylum Arthropoda; class Chilopoda; order Geophilomorpha; family Linotaeniidae; genus Strigamia; species Strigamia transsilvanica. The sequence continues at coordinate 9,777 of JAQIXU010001889.1, read as the reverse complement.
CATAGACAAAATGAAAAGTATGAAATTATTTTTCGCTAAATTATATCAACTTGTATTTATTTTTACAGAATATTAACTGGACATGGAACACCACGCGTGGATGTGGCCCGACTGTGTTTACTTGTGATACGAACTTTATTTCTGCTTTCTATTTTAGATTATTACAAGCGTAAGTAGTTATTTTAACAAATTCTAGGCGAACTCGGACTTTTATTGAAAATGAAAATTGTTTATTATAAAAATGTTTGACATTAAATATATTAAAACTGGCTTTTTCTAACTGGTTTCATGCTAAAATTTTCCTAGTTGTTTCAGGCCTCTCAGCATCATGACATGAAGAGAAGTGGGTCAATGCCAGGAAAACCAACTTAATAATTTTAATTTTATTTTCTCGTTTATCTCCTCATTATGAATACAATCATATCGTTTCTATTCAACAACAAATCAAAGCTGACAACCTTGGTCAACCATAATTACAGTCATATATGTCTTTTTTTTCGCATACACCCTTTAATCAATTCACAATTTGTGTGTGATTCCAATTGAAAATTGTACCGAGTAATCACAATTTTATAAAAAAAGTTTATATAAGATAAAAAAAACAAAAATCTGTCACATTAACCCTGACCCACATTTTCTTTTCCTCACCTTGATCTCGACTTCAATGACCCCTGATGCTGTGACGGTGACCTTCATTTCCTACCGAAAAAATGAATACGAAAAGAAATTCCTCAAAAGAAAACAAAAAAAAATATAATTTACATTTCAGGCACTTTCGCACAAGAAAATGGCACCAGGTCTGCAGCCAGTTTTACATGGTCCAATTCAAACTCCAATGGGAATCGAACACCTCTTTGGGCGACATCTAAACTGGAACCAGCAGTTGCAAATAAATATTTCAGCGAAAGTAAGAAATAATATTCATATTTTTCACAAAATTTTATCATTAAATGAGTATTTCATTAAATTCCTAGAGTGTGGAATTCGTCCTCCTGCTCGAAATCGACGAATTACAGGCGGTAAAAGTGCCCGTTTTGGAGACTGGCCATGGCAGGTGGGCTTTCCCGCATAAATTCATCTCGAACGGATCCTCTTCTGCGATTTTGACCTTGAAGATGCATTTTTATTCATCCGTCAGGTTTCCGTGATGCAACGGCGATTTTTTGGATTTCCCAACATGCATCGGTGTGGAGGCGCGTTACTCAAGGCCTCGTCTGTGGTAACATCAGCGCATTGCGTCTACAGGTGAGAGCAGGATTTTTCAAAGGTCGTTGGCGTTTGAGTGATTTAAATGTTGCATCCCTTGAGTCATCTTTGATTTTAAATATCGTTAGGTTGGTGCCAGCTCTTTTACGGGTGCGGCTAGGTGAGCACGATTTTTCGGGTACCTGGGAACCGAATGCGTTCATCGAACGTGGAATACGACGCGTAATTGTTCATCCGAAATATGATGTAATCACATTGGAAAATGACGTAGCGCTTCTAGAAATGGATGCCCCAGTGACATATGTTGGTCACATAGCACCGCTTTGTCTGCCTCAAACATCAACGTTACTGATTGGAGAAACAGGAGTCATTACTGGTTGGGGTCGATTAAGAGAAAGTACCACATATCAATTTATATTTAAAATAAATAAATAAAAATTATTTTTCATAAAATTTAATTTTTTTTCTTTGGAAAATAAATTAGATGGAGCTCTGCCTCCAGTTCTTCAAGAAGTGTCAGTGAGGATAATTAGTAATGAAAGGTGTGAAGCCATGTTTAGAAATGCTGGACATTCTGAATACATTCCCAACACGTTTATATGCACCGATTATATAAGTCGTGTTCCTGCTTCCCATTGCCAGGTGCGCATCACAAACATTTTTACGACTTTTTTTTTGCTTTACAAAGTAAATTTATGTATGGTAATTTTTAATTTTTTTTTGTTGTAAATACAGGGTGACTCTGGCGGGCCTTTGCAAATAAAAGGACCAGATGGGCGTTGGTTTGTTGCAGGAATTATTTCCTGGGGTATAAGTTGTTCCGAACCAAATTTACCTGCTGTTTACGTCCGCATTAGTGCCTACAAGGCATGGCTGAAAACTCTTATAAATTAAAACCAAAAACGAAACAGAACAACAAAAAGTGAACATTTTATAAGTTTACTGCATTTCTTGTTTATTGCCATTTGCTGGTGTACATTTGTGCCACGAAAACAAACAAAAAAGTGAATAATTTCATAATTTTAATTTTAATCTTAAGTGAATTTCTTGTTTTATTGCCATTTGTTGCTGTATATTTGTGCCATTGTAGAAGTTGTTTTTAAATATATAAGAAAAAAAATATTACATTTATTTGTTATTTTATTTGTTGATTTTTGAATGTCAAATAAAAGTAGACAGAACAAGTAAACAAAAATCTATTTACACAGTGAAATTGTTTTGTTTAGACAGATTGGAGCGCGGAAGTGAGTGGGCTAATTTAACCCTTCCATTCAGAAGGTCATAAGGGTCGGGTGGTGGGAAAATGGTTGACTCTCCCATCCAGTTCACGCCAGCACAGGTGAATTGCCTCAAGAGATGGAAACCCCTTGCCATTTGATCGTCTCGTGCCTGAGAAACTGGCCTGGATGCAGGTGGCCAGAGTCTCACTTTCGGCAAGAATACACCATTGTATTGCTTCCTATCAGGTCAACTGCCCACAGGCTCGTGCTCCATGACCCGATCTCGTTGCCAAACTAATGAAAAATGACCTCATCGTTGACGTAATATAAAACATGACATCACTTTCTATTTATTATGCTTAACCTTCCATTTAATTTTTACGCGATAAAAAAAATAATTTCAAAATCTCTAACGGTTATTATACATAAAAAAAAGTAAAATAAAAACCTGTCTAAGGTTTTCTGCATTTTTTTTTTATATAAATAAGAAGCAATTATATCTCAGTCAGCCTTGGGCATAGGATCGCCCTGGCTCCAAACAGTCTCTTGTGCCCAGGTCACTCAGCTGCATAGCTGGTTTGGTTGATTATATTTTAGTTGATGCATTTTTTTCTCTCTTAATGCGTCTCGCCAGGTGGCAAATTCAGCTAAGTAGCGTTTTGTAGGATCCAATTTTTGAATTTGGATATCCGTGTGCAAACTCCGGGTAGATTGGGATCCCCACATCCAATTCCCCAAGAGATTATCCCGGCTAAAAACCATTTTCCATCGTCTCCTTTAACTTGCAACGGTCCACCTGAATCTCCCTAATAAAAAAAATATGTTTTCAATAATTTTCCTTCGTAGAATTTCATTTTTGTCGAATTACCTGACAGGAATCTTTCCCTCCGCTTGTGTACCCAGCACACATCATTATTTCCGGGATTGTTTCTGGTCTATTGGCAGCTGCGAACATCTTATTGCATTTTTCATTACTCACAATAGGAACAACGACCTCTTGAAGAATAGTCGGGAGCACACCACCTGTCAACAAACAATAGATTATTTTAATTGAATTATGATGTGTGAATCACTTAAGTTCGTATTTTCACCTTCACTAAGTCGCCCCCATCCTGTAACTGTTGCCTTTTTCCCAATGAGTAATTCGTCATTGGGCGGGAGACAAATTGGACTGATATGTGGCAGTTTAATATCCAAGGAACGTTCGAGTAACACTAAGGCTAAGTCATTATCGTATGTATAAAAGTTGTATTTAGGATGTACAATTTTCCTCTGAACACTTCTTTCTACAAATGGCAACGGTTCGGACACGCTTGCAAAATCGTATTCACCAAGACGAACTCGGATTTGCGACACCAAAAGACTAAAATTGATGCAAAACACGTTAATAAAATTAAAAATTGTTATTTTTAAGAGTAACTTACTCGTCCACACAATGTCCTGCTGTTAACACCCATCCTTTTGATGACACAACAGCACCACCGCACCTGTGGGTGCTGGCAAAACCGTAAAAAGCAGTACGTCTTACTGAAGCCTGTAAATATATTTTCAAAATGTTTGACCGAAACAAAAAAAGGGAAAGATTAGGGTCGCGCATAAATTGATGCCACAACGCCAATTCAAGCGGTTTTCGCAACAACCTTCAGGAATTTTAGCATAATTGCAAATTTGGGCCACATATGGCGTCGGAGCAGCAAATCGAGGCGATATGGAAATTCAAATACACACCTGCCATGGCCAGGACCCGAATGCGGCATTTGCACCACCGACAATTCTTGTTTGTGGAGTTTTATGTTGTGTTCCACATTCTAGAATGACGACAATTCTTGTTAATTAAACCGATCAAAAACTTTCAACTTATTAGTGCTAAACTTTACCTTTTTCTAACTGAATATTCTCACTTGTAGTTGTAGTCAATGTAAGAGTAGTTGTTTTTATTGTTGTCTGTGGTTTTATTGTTGTTTTTCGAATAATAATTGGTCGTTTTTGATACGGTTTGGCAGTGATGATACCAGGAGGAGCTGGATTTGCAATGGGTGAGGTATGTGGTATTGTTGCTGCTGTTGGTGACGGTGTGGTTTTCCGAAATGTCTCTGTGACCAAATTCCAATTGAATGTACTTGTAGTCGGCAATGAAAAAATGGAGGGAGATTGAATTTTGTTTATATTATCAGTTGTTGTTCGGATTTGATTAGATTGGTCATTGTATCCGCAACAACTTCCTACTAGGAATCCATCGATGCACGTGTCGAGCGGTTCACCATCGGTTTGTTGACATTCGAGTGCAAACATGCAAGTGCCTTTGCGACCATCCCGTCCACTACAAACACGAGGGCGGATTTTTTTAAATCCTGTAAATACGTAAACAAACACCATTTGTCCACAAAACATTATTTTAACTCCATGAAATCTGAAATGATTACCGTATAATCCTTCAACAGTAATGCAATTCCACTCACAAACGGCAAGGACGAATAGCCCAAACCATGCGAATATGCGACGTCTTCTCATGGACTAGACCAAAATAAAATAAAATTCATATTGATGACTTCCACGTGATTGTCACGAATTGAACCCCAAGTAATTACACGACTTAGTCATGCACGTAAACTGAAAATCAAGAGTTCCCTTATCAAATTACTCATCACTTGACCTCGAAGTGAGAAATTCTTTATCTCAATTAATGACCACCTCAAAAAGTTTTGTCTAAATTTCCTATATAAAATTTTCTGCCCGTCAGCGATCGAGGTCAGGACCAAGCAAGTGGCTGACGACCAACAGAGCATGGTGACTGACCTACATCCACTCGGGTCACCCCCAGGCCGAGTTCCCCACAACCCCTCTGTCAGCTAACTGTATAATACATTACATACATCCAAAAAAACATTTGCAAATTAAAACAAAATCACTTTTTTCTCATTTTTCTTTTCCTTTATTATTCACTCATCAACATATTTCAACATTACCTCCTTAGTTCTCTTTTTGATGTATAAGGTCGAGTGTTTACACATGCCATCCAAATCATGAATCATCCATGATGACCAGGAACTGAAAACGAGGTCAACTACCGGCCAGTTTCCCACCTCAAATCCCCTCCACCCCCGCATGATTTTTTTTAAAATATACAATTTAACCTTCACCTTGTCCTTATCAGACAAACCAATCTTTTGATTCAGTAATTATTTTAAAAATTAACTTAAAAAACTTTCTACAATACAACGTAAACAAACGAAAATAACCATGAACTTGACACTCACCTGAAAATGTTGCAAGGAAATTTCAAAATGAGGTAAACATCAATGCCTTAGCTCATTTGTCAGTGCAACCACTAAAAAAATTATCACCTCCAATAAGTATTATCCATAGTGATGGAACTTTCGCCTTTGACACACTGCACCAGTGATACAAGATAAACCAAATGGTCGGGGATGATCCAGTGCGACTCGCCGCCGCCACCTCAATGCACGGCGAGGGAACCAGTCGATGTGACCTGCTGCAGCTTGCGGTGTGCTTGACCTGAGCGCACGCGTCTCACTAAACACCTGAAACCTCCTGGACTTGACCCACATCTTCATCCTGCCTCGTGCACCCCCGCTTGCTTTTATTTTTTATTTCTTGTTTTTTTTTCTTTATTTTCTTTCTTTCTCTGTTTTTATCGAGGTGTCATAAGGTAGTTGCCATGTTTTTGTATGGCCGGTATGAAATGTGTGTCTAATTGATGAATTGTCCAGATACAAAGGTCAAATATTATGTGTTTCAAGTTTATAGTTTAAGGATTTTAATGCTGACCCATATTCGTACGGTGTTGCGCATCGTTTTTAACTTCCTAGATTGAATGTAGAACAAGAGTGCAACGAATTTAATGGTTTGTTAACATCAATTTTTAATATTGCTTAAAAAGTGGTATTATGCTTAATACCGTATATGGAAATGAGTATTATGCTTGAGGAACTGGTATTTGACTAGAAAAATTTAGAAAATGTAGAAATAAAAAGTTGGTGAAGATAAAGTTTACATTTTATTTATTTTTATTTTTATTTTTATTGGATTACTTTTAGTGAGCAATTAAAGTTGCCATTGAAAAATTGTGTTTATACCAGCAATTGCAGTTAATCCAATTTCATTTCTTCCTCGTTCAGAGATTAAATTATATATTTTTAAACGCGATAAAAATGATAATACTTTTAATAATAATATTTAATCATCTTGAAACCAAATTTTTAATTAAGTGTAAATTTATCATCAGTGATAAACTCCTCAACTGACACCTTTATCAATCATAAAGAAGTCTGCATTTTATATTAAACTCAAACTTTGGTGGCCTTTGTTTACCAAGTTGATTAACTCAACATGACGAGTCAAGTGGTAATCAAACTGCAAATCCTTCTTTTCCTATATGGTGTCCTTTTATATACACCCTGACCATTACATCTATCATCTTCACCGCAAGCTGCTAACCTGTGCCAGTCTATTCTCTCGATAATATGATTTATCCGCATAATATTTTGTGGTTTCTCTCACTGTTTGTGACAACCCGTGCGAACTTGACCGAAAGGATGAATCTATGTGAGTTTGGTAATGCCTTGACCGAAGAAAACCAAACAATCTATTTGGAAATTCTTCTCCCGTGTGAGAAACCGCACGTTTTATCTTACGCTCAAATTATGCCTGGGATACTGCTAGGCATTGAGCACTATCAAGATCGAGTTAAGCCGTGGAAAATGAAGTGGCAATACCATGACACGGCATGCAACAACGCCATCGCGCCGTATCAGGCGTTTGAAGCGTATCAAACCGGCCGAGTTCATCTGATTTTAGGTCCCGTTTGTGACTACGCTCTAGCTGGAGTGGCCAGATTTGTCAAGTTCTGGAATGTACCTCTAATAACCGCTGGCGGATTTGCGTCTGCATTTCACGCACCAAAAGGTAATTTCAGTCATGAATTTCATTTATTGACAACAACTGGACTTTCGCAAACGGGTATAGCTGAAGCAATACATGAGTTCGGTCGAAAGTTTAATTGGAAAAAGTATAAACTAATATACGAGCCTGATGAAACGGATAAATATCCAAATATGGAGCAATTTTGTGGAAATACTCTAAAAGCGTTTATACAAGTATTGCAAAGCACCAAACTCGGATCTTTCACTTTGTTTAACTGGAATGATGGAAGAGCTGGTGAAAACCTCAACGTTAAAGCAAAAAGAGTACTAGAAAAAGAAGTAGGAAACAATTACGCAAGTACGGAAATTTACGCTATGATTAGGATCGTTAATAATTTGTTAATTTCTTATTTCTCAGTTATTTTAATGTGTTTATCGAGAAATGTCACGCGGGAAATTCTTTTAGTAGCTGAAGAATTGAACATGATTGATAGCGGAGAGTACATTTTTATTGACATTGAAATGTTTAAAAGGTATGAGATTATAACAATTTTCTCTTCTTTTTTAATTTATTTTTTGTAATTAAAGTCAAAAACAAGATCCCGAGCGTCTCGGCTTGTTAACATCCGATGAAGCTTCCAACATTAGAATAAAAAAGTCATTACAATCGGTTGTTCTTGTAACCGCTTTTTTACCAGACGACGAGACGAATTCCACATTCTCGGATTTTTTCAGAGAACTTAATGAAACGGCAGAGGAAGTGGAATCAAATTACCAAGAGGTGAAAAGTGCGCCAAAATAATGTCTTTGAATAAACTCAATTTTCTTGAATGCTTTTGACCAGGTGAACCCTGTAGCGATCGGTTTTTATGATGCAATTACAATCTATACGCAAGTTATATCCGAAATGAAAAACAAATCCGATATAACCAACGGCGAATACGTCACAGAACAAATGAAAAACAGAACATTTAATGGTAAACTCACATTCATTTATCTTTAAAAATTAACATTTTCTTGCCCAAAACCGTATCTAGGACGTCTGGGACCAATTTTCATGGACGAAGATGGAAATAGACTAACTGATTACTCATTTCTTAATTATAATCCTGATACTGAGCTCTTCGAGGTACAGTAAATACAAAGCACTACAATTGCTTCATTCATTACTATCAGTATTATTTTTTTAATACATTAAATTCAGCCTATTATTCATTTCAATTGCACAACTAAATCTTTCACTACAAACCATTCTCGCGGTTGGTTATGGCCAAACGGTGACGATGCGCCTCCTGATACTCCAACTTGTGGTTTTGATAATAGCAAATGTGCGGGAAAATTACCTCGTTACATTGTAGCCATTGTATCACTTGCCATTGCCTCTTGTGTATTCGGCATAATCGCCTTGCTAATCCATAAGTATGCAAATTTGATCCTCTTTATCAATTTCCTTGGGATTATGGATTATAATCTGTTTAGGAGATTCAAGCGAGAAGCTCAGTTGTTGTCTATGACATGGAAGATACAGTGGAAGGATATTGTATTGACAACGTCGAGAAGAAATTGTTGGAATAGTGGCAGTAGAATCACCTTAATGAACAAAAATATTTCAGTAAGGTTGATTGACTATTTAGTAAAGTTTATTTAAAATTTGAAAATTTATGTTGAAATTAGAGAGGGGCGAGTTTTTTCGACAATCAGAGTACATTTATGTCCACAACTGTTCTCCAGAAAGAGGAAAATAGCCATGCGGTGACATTTTCTACAGCATTCTACAAAGTACATCGGTGTAATTTAATTATTACTTTTCTTTTATGTTTTTGTTTTTTTAAGGGGAATTTAGTCGCATTGAAGAAGTTACCAGTTGCTAAAATTGAGCTAAATAGGCCCTTGCTTCTGGAGATGAAAACAGTGTGAAAAAATAATACATTACATTCGAAAATAGAATATTTTGATGTTTATTTAATAATAAACATCAAAATATTCTATTTTTAGTTAAAAGATATTCAATGTGATCACGTAGTGCGATTTATTGGCGCTTGTATTGAACCTTCACATTGTTGCCTCATAACTGAATTCTGTGCGAAACGAAGTCTTCAGGTAAATTGCACTTTACTTTGTCTTGGCAGTCTTGTTTATTATTATTTTTTAGCACATTTTAGAAAATGAAGAAATTCAATTGGACTGGACATTCCGAACATCATTAATGACTGACGTAGTAAAAGTAAATACCAGCCACGGCCTCTATTTAAATTTTAAAACAACTGGTTTGAATTAGTGCGGTATTAAATTGAGAGCAACAGGAATTTGAGGGTGGCATTTTTCATCGGTTACTTCAGTCAGACCATTGTAAAAGACCGAAGTAAATACCTTCAAGGGGGACCTCATTTCCTTAATTCCCATTACCGTTTAACGCTTTCCAGATGAAATGCCAAAGGTTTATTGCCCCGGCTATTAGATAAGTCGGC
>JAQIXU010001888.1:0-14549 GCA_034701245.1 Strigamia transsilvanica | reverse complement strand
TTTCCATTTTATCAGGGTATTGACAGTCTTCATGCAGTATCCTGAATTTATTAGTTTTTCCACCTTTAGCTTCTAATGTCTCGTAAATTTGATTCATTTTTTCTTCATTTTTCTTAACATCCTCAAGATTGCGAAAACCAACTGCACCCAACTCTGCAAAGAAGACACAAAATTGAAAATAGAAATAACGTGAAATGTAGCTGCACCTTCTGTTCAAAATACAGTGTACACTGTACAAGGCTGAAATTATCACTATATTCACATCTGTTCTAATTCGACATTGTAGTCCAAAAATAAAGATTTTTATCCCAAAAAGCAATTGTTTGCAGGCCAATCATCGTCACTGTCATGCTACATTGGTGGAAAATAACGATTTCCGATCTAAAAGATCACCTTTTCTGCTAGTCTCGTTGGTATCATTTTTTTTGGCTAAAACTGGCGATTTTTGGTAAACTGTCAATTTTTAGTCTAAAATGTCAATTTTTAATCTAAAATGTCAATTTTTGTCTAGAATATCAATTTTTAGTCTAAAATGTCAATTTTTAGTCTAAAATGTCAATTTTTAGTCTAAAATGTCAATTTTTAATCTAAAATGTCAATTTTTAATCTAAAATGTCAATTTTTAATCTAAAATGTCAATTTTTAATCTAAAATGTCAATTTTTAATTTAAAATGTAATTTGGTTAAAAAATGTTCCCAATTTCCCAGGAGTACTGGATGTTTTTGTCTTGAGAATTGAGAAAAACAAAATACAGGTAAAAAAGGAACTCAAGTGTAGCTTTGACATTTGTTGTGTTCTTTGTGGGGATGGAGTACACAACACGCACTTGCTGATTTTCGGGTACTCTCGCTAATCCAGACATAGTGTATGGTCTTTGTCCTGACTGGACATTTTCCAGACAGGGCAATTTTCTGGAGCGTGTTTGTCCTATGTGCAGACCACACACACAGTACACTGTACTTTGTTTTTGAGGATTTTAATAAAATATCATACAGTAAACTTATTGAAGTATATCGTGACAATAAACTTCAATATTGTTTACTGTCGCATATTATCTGATATGACATTTACGGCGTTTTGTGTTTTTGTTTCTGATGCATTCCTCGTCCCACCAAAAGTACATTTCGTCATCAATGTAGAAAAAAGTACTTATCACTGAGAAAACAACAATTAATAATTACACAAAAAACACCAAGTTAATTTCAACTTACAAATTCTAGTCAGGGATGACACGCCAAAATGAAATTGATATATTCCCTTTTTTTCGTCCAAAGCCACTCCTTCAACTCGTAAAACCTTAGCAATCCTGAAAATAAATTTAAATTCATGGTATTTTGTATGCATTCCCAAGTGCATCTTAGAAGTCAAAATGCAGATTACGGTAAGTTGTTATTGTTAATGTGGACGGGCACCACTTGTAATTAGGAGTGCAAAAACCGTGCTGGACGCACAACATGAGAAATGCTAGTTTGGTTCCTAGAATGATGGAGCTGACCAGGGGTCAGTACTGTCCATTCGTGGGAGAGTGACCACTGTTTCCGTATGGTTACACAGAAAAATACTCAGAAAAAGAGAGGACAAAGTAACAAATCAAGACATTCAACAAAGAAAACTCATAATAATATACCACAGTATAGAAGATACTGTAGTAACTTTAAAGAAATGTTGAAACTACACTACAATAGCACGTGCAAAAAGGCTTAAGTGTAGGGTTACCTCTGGGTTTGAAGTGGTGTTTGGTGTCCACAATGTACCTATTTAAGTACACAGGTCTGTTGGAAATACTAAGTAGAAGCTTTTTTGATAAATTGGGAGAAGCCAACTTAAAGATATCGTGGGATAAATGAATAACATACAGAGCACTCCAACTTATTTTCCAGACAACTTTTATGATTGTGCAAACAAAGTAAGGAAATTTCAGTAAACTATAGGAAACCCCGAAAAAAGTTTTCCCATCGAAGAAGAGTTGCACCCAAACAGGTATATTTATACTTCTCTGAGGATTAACAGAATATCGAAGGAAGAAAAATTGTAAAAGCATAAAATACTCTAATGTAGTTACCCATTCTCCTTTAGGTGTAGCAAGTTGTGAAATTGGCCATACTGATCAAAGAAAGTGTCCCAAACCAGACATGTTACACCGATCGTTTTGTTTTTGGTCATTCCCATATACACTCCGTACCATCTACCTTCATACTTGCCAGAAGAAATAAAGTAAACCTCTCAATATTAATTTTTTAACCATTTGTTCATTTTTATTTATTTACTTTGGATTTGTCTTCTTCAACTTTGATGCCTTCAATTAAGTTGCAATGACCCGCAATCTCTGGTATTTCTCGTGTGAAATTAGCAAACGGTGTTAGGTCAATCTCTGCTTGTGCAGTCGTGAAAAGAATCACAGATAGGAGAACAAGTAGGACCATTTCTGATTATTCTGAATTTCTGAAATTTAAAATGTTTTGCAGTTACTACTTTAAAAAAAAGAGCATGTGCCTAAGACCACGCGGTTGAAGTGAAACTTCATGACGTAGTCGTGGGATTAAAGAAAGAATAATGCTATAAATTATACAGTAGTATTAATGTTTTAAAAATTGTTTATACTATTTGTTCCCATACTTTATACCACTAGATAACCTTTGGGGAATGATTTGGAAGAGAACTTTATACAGATAGGAAAATTAACTGTTTGGTTTTGGACTTGAAGGAGGCAATAGATCATCATAAAACGATATCATAAATGAAACAATCGGATACTTTGTAAACCCCATTTATAATAGGTTGATTAAAGTTATTTTAAAAAGTTTAATTGTTTTAAAAATGCTTGAAATATTTTAAAATAATAAGTATCCAATAATGAAATTTTACACTAAAGTACAATAATTAGTTTTTAAACAATAATCTAAATGAAGGTTGTGGTGACCCTAGGAGACTCTCCCTTGTGGGCCACCTGTAGTGTAAGAAAGGGTTGTTGGCCAACTCCTTACCCTGTGACCACTGTCCTTCCTACTGTCCAATTTCCTGTGTCACTGCACAGGTGCAAGCCCTCGGGCAAGATCTAGGCTCAAGCCACCTCATCATTGGCTGGCTTTGAGCATGCGATGACTGCTATTTAAGCGGGAAGCACCCGCGAAAACAGCAGAACAGAACCAAAAACCAAACACATCACAACAGCAGGACAGATCCTCAACAGTCAGGCCTTTAGCACAAACCATGCAAGGATTGTTCGAGGACATTAACAAGTGCAGTGTCATTTTTGAAAGGCAATCAGTTTTCCCAGCTTCATACTGGTAAAAAGTGAAATCAGTGCATAATATTTGCTAGGAGACACTCCAGGCGAATCTACCACATTATTGCTGCGACAGCCACTTTGTGGATTCTCGCCAGCAACCTCGTGGCACGTTTGGTATACGATCTGGGACACCCGATTTTTGTACGACCGAGCCACTCAAAAACCCCCTAGACAACATACGAAGGTCGACGATATTAGTCTCACCCGAGTATTCACTCGCATCCTATGATTGGACCCGAAAGGACCATAAGAAGAACAAGACAATGCCATTGACCTCGGGTACAACCACGCGCATCAACGACGCCATCTTGGACGATAAGAAGAGAAGACTGATTATTAGCACCGGCGTAATACTAGTGATAATAAAAGACGTCTTAAAAGTATTCACGTTTGTATCTGACTATTCATTTGGTAACCGATAATATAAAGTAAGTGATCCGATTCTAACTGTAACATAACCACGGAGTTGCACTCGAACTTTCTTTACTCACTTTGTTAAGCTTATGTTGTAATATAATAAGTGAGGGGACACGACATGGTTTACTTACTGAACTGTTACTGCCAAAGTGATGAGCAATGCAATCAACTGCTTCAATCTAAAAGTCTCATGTATTAAATGGTACTACTAGAAAACAATTTACAATAACTACAAGGAAATTGTATTGAAAAAACAACTTTTGAAGTATTTATGTTATTATTGATTTGTGGGTCAAGGAAGTCGTTAAAATAATATAAAATCATATAAAATTATATAAAATTATATAAAATTATATCAAATATAATAATGTATACCTTATGCTGCAATTCTGTGACATGCAGGAAATTGGCATCAGTTTGTGCTGTGTGAACAACTTTGTTGTGATCCGGTTTTCTGTGGTTAATATATGAGTCTGAGTATACCTGTGTTGTAATACAAAGCGAAATAAGGAAGCAATATGCACTGGAAAAGAATAAGACTTTAAAAGTTTTGATCGTTGCGCCCCTGCCGTAAAAGTTTGAACTAGCGATCAAAAACGAGGTTATATTTTAACCTCATAGAACAAAGGTTTTCGGTCACCTATCTTATTCACCGTGATGTATGCCAAACCATCAACATGTGTGCTTGACTCTCTCCTTTTCTCCAAGTTGCCATCTGCAAGGATTTCTAGGAAACCCGATTTTATCCATCTTCCTGCCAATTCCAATGTTAAATACAACAGTAGTCATAATCGTCGTACGTGGCGCATGGTCGTCGTAATCGTCGTTTGTTCTTGTGAACACGTGCTTTTTCGATTTTTGCGCTTCTGTGTTCAGGTTAGCCCAGCGTTTCCCAAACTTTTTTGACTGCAGCCCGGTACGAGGTTTTAAAATTTTTCGCGACCCACCTTATGAAAAAAAAAACCATTTATTTACAAAACAAATTTTATTTTTTAATAAAAATCAAGTTATAAACTTTGTTTTCACATATTTTGTCCTTAGTGCGAAGGATGATGTTGTTTGTCATCACATAACAATTTCAAATTAGGAGGTAATGATGTTAATTTTATTCTCAAATTAGAAACTTCAAATTTGAATAGATAGTTCAAATTGACTAAAATGCATTTTTTTCGTCAATTTTTACGAATTTTCGATCAGCGCACGGGGGCTATGGTGCCAGGAATTCCTCCGATAAGGGGTCACAGGAAGTGGATAGCCAGTGCACTTTGAGAGTGGTTAGTTAACTCCTCCTCAAAGGGCTGGCTCTCTTGGTGGTCAAGGGGTGACTATACCCAGGGCTATGTTGGCCAAATCCATATGTCATAAATAATTTTTTGCAATATATCATAAAGGTTGAATATGGCACCACTAGAATATGTTGAATTATGTTGTGCTCTGGTGATAACAGTGTTACCACCAGAGCACAACACTACACATGGGCAGATTCGTTCCGTCACACAGTCCTTCGGAATTTGTGACAATCGGGCTTTTGCGTAAAATCGATACAAGCCTGGACAGGCTTTAACAATATTCGAGATACATTTGAGTAAATAAGGAAATATCACATAAGATTCTCAATTACATGTATAATTTATTGGAAGTCAGACATTCAACACTGTGAATATTCTGGACAATACACAGGATATTTACAAGTTAAACAAAAATAGATAACTGACTTGCCAAACTAAATGCAAACAGGGGTTCAAAAAACTATACAAGTCAAAGGATTTATGACTAAAACTGGTCTCATCATGAATATCGTTCCCAGCAAGGTGCTGATGAATTTTCTGTATCATCACAAAACGGTATGTTATCGCAAATGTGATATTGACATAACTAATAAATCTATAATAAATGGTGTTATTTGGCAAATATACGATGTAACAGACAATATGCTCCGAACACACAGTGGATAACGCAATAGGCCTAAGCTATAGTAATCTTGGTCTCGGTCGAGGCCGTTCAACGGGGTGCAATTTGTGATTTGCTAAGAGTGTGATAGTTTATAACAAGGTTCAACAAAAGGCAATGGAAAATAGGAAATACCAAGTATTATATACTCATAGGAACAATAGGATTAGGATTCTCTGATGAGAATCCTATTCCTATCTTAATTAGGGATCATTTAGAGCTGGGTCATTACCCAACCTAATAGAAGACTACATTCCATTCTAAGGAATGCAAGATATAGTATTTCTACATTTTTGTTATATAATATTCTTGGGAATATTCTATAAATACAAGCAAATCACTTTCATATTTTATCGTTTGCTGCATTTTACCCAACCTAATAGAAGACTACATTCCATTCAAAATAATATGTGGGTCGTCAATAACATTTTTATACTTTTATTTTTTTTCCTTGTGTTTAGAAATAATTTAATTTTTCCACCTGTGCGAATAATTGTAAACAAGTTAACGAGCATGATAGTACAGTATATAAAGTTTGTGGAGCGGCATTTAACATTGAAATCTTCAACAGTCTGTTTGCTCTCAGTCTGTTGCTTAAAACCAATCTTATTGCAGAATGCTGCACTTCAGTTGTTATTTCCTTCTGGCGTTGATTGTTCTTACAATCACCACGACCACAGCCAGGTACAAGGATGTAAGTTAGCACACTGAAACAGAGGCGTAGCTAGGGTCATCTGCGCCCGGGAACATGACACAAAATCTGCACCCCTTCTCGGACCGACAGAGTCTGGGGGCTCACTGAGCCCCTAAGAAAATTTTGAAATTTTACGGTTTATATGGTTCATTTTCGAAGCATCTGGTATTTTAATGAAATAGAATACACACTAATAATTCTCTATACGATTGTAACCAATTTATTTGAAAAAGAAATAAAATATACTCTACTAATTATAAAGGACTGGAATAAACATAGTCTACAGCAAATTGATCCTCCTTGATTTGACTGTCGCAAAATCATCAATCGCGTTGTCAAAATTAATATTCTCAAGTGTTTCTCTTTCGACGCTAAGGAGTGCAAGATCACTCGGATGATCTTGTCCCATTGAAGCACGTAAATAAGACAAAATAAGCTTCAGTTTGCTGAAGGACCGCTCCAGCTTGCAATTGAAACAGCAATTGTTAGAAGTATTTGCAGTGAAATGCGCAGATTAGGAAATACGCCGTCTCCATATGACACAATAAAACTGCTGTTATTACGTCACGTTTATGTATGATAATTTGTGATGCTACGCGTTCATAGCGCCACCTACGTTTCTTGAATAAAAGCAACACTTTTAGTCTTAAACAGAAACCGATCGCACACTCTTTATTCCGACTGCAACTCCAAGTTGCAGAATTGATAGAACATATCATTTGGCGACAAGGATGCAACAGTCAGTAAACGTTTTTTGCCATTTTCGTTCGTTTTTCAGACGTTTTCGCTGGTCGCAAACACGCGGACCACGTGCGCCGACATTTTGGACGCAAGGCCTACGCGATTCCGATCGCGCCGATTGGCAATCAGGATCCACTGCGACTATTCTGGTACGTTTTCTCTTCTTTTTGGTGTTTTTTCCTGCCATTTTCGATCGATTTTCGTCGTTTTTGCTGGTCGCAAACGTGCGGACCACGTGCGCCGAAATTTCTATCGCAGGCCTACGCGATTCCGATCGCGTCTATTGGCAAACTGGACATAAAACACTTGATTTGGTGCGTTTTTTCCATTTTTTCGTGCGGTTTTTCTCATTTTCTGGGCTTCTTGCTGGTCGCTACACACACGGGCCACTTGAACCAGTTTACAGAATTAGGCCTGACCAATTCTGATTGTTCAATTTTTAGAATTGGTTTTGCCAATTCAAATTGTGCACACATCACTGGTCGCGGTTCTCGCCGACCACGTGTACAACAATTCAGAAATTGGCCTTTTCAAAAATCTAATTGTTAAAAATGATCTCACTCTTAGGTGCTATTCAGCCCTACGACTCCCAATACAGTTGGGATGTTTATATCAAGCAAGTAGCAAGTTACTTTGCTTGCAATAACATTGTGGACAACCAAAAGAAAGTCCATGTACTGTTGGCTTGTGTTGGCTTACCAACCTTCCAACTGCTGACGGACCTGGCATTTCCAGATGACCCATCGACCAAGAACTATGATGCACTCGCATCACTACATTACAATTCAATTGTTTTGAATGTTGCCCTAGTTTTTAAGAATCTCAGGAAGAGTTTTTGAACACAGCATGTCAAGAGCATTTGAACACACACCCAATTCATGTAGATACATTTGTACTGCAATCTTACCGCCGTTGGTCCAAGAGGGCCAATAATCCCATTTTGGCATCCAAGTAAGTATAATTCTGGATTTGTTTTTCTATTGGGAGCTGTTTCGTATGATTTATTCTATCCATTCTTTACACCTCCATAAATCCTTTTTAGAAAATGATATGAAGGTTTGTTTTTATGTTCAAAATCATCTATAAATTGAGTAGATTTACATCCTAATTTTTATTTTTTGATTAAAATGTTTTAGCATTCTGTTTTTCAGAAGTTTTGTGATTTTTATATTTAAAATGCAAGGTTCCTCAATTGATCTGTGCCTGGTTAGTCTTATTACTTTACATGTTAACACTAGAAGAAAGTTTCATTTTTTAAATTCCACGTTAAATCTAGGTTCAAATGCACCCTTTGTTATTGTAATCCTTGTTGACACACGATAGTTTGATAGTGAGCAGATTGATCTGACAGTGACATTTGTTCTGAAATACGAAAGTTCTTTAATATAAACAAAAATATTAAAATTATAACATTATCATTTGATACAAAGAAAAAATAAAATAATTTTTTTTTTGAATAATATATTTTAGAGTGACCAGATATATTTGATGTCAAATACACTGTAATGTGGAAATTGCTGTTTCTAATGGCCTGGAACCGTAAAGAGTCCACAATTCTACCACCAGAGTGCACTGTATTGAGTTAGCGCACTAGATTCAAAAGAATTTGATGTATAATTGTTTTAATATCTATTAAACGGATGTTTTATAGTATTTAATCAATGTGTAGTTCCTTTAATTTCTCAATACAGTGATTAAGGTCACCAACTCAACGAGGTTGACTTCCTTTTTGGATTGTAATTATATATTTTGACACCAGGTGGGGCTATTAGTAGTTCTTTCTCGCAACACGTGTTGACTGTTTCACATAATAGAACATGTCACAAAGAAATTTTGGTACTTGTCTGTTATCCGACCACCAACCTAACCTAACCTAATTTAACCTAACCTAACCTAACCTAAACTAACCTAAACTACCCTAAACTAACCTATACTACCCTAAACTAACCTAACCTAACCTCTTTATTTACATTAGGTTAGGTTAGGTTAGGTTAGGTTAGGTTAGGTTGGGTTGGTGGTCGGATAACAGACAAGTACCGAAATTTTTTTTTCGGCTTGTTATTCAGCCGTTTGGCCACTCAAAAAAAAATTCCAGGAGTTTTGGCTGTCGATCGGCATTCGACCGTCTGAGAAGAAAACAAAAATTGTTAACAGAATTTTCTTCGAGATTTGAGAAGAATACAAACGTTTGTGATGGAAAGTTTCCAAGATTTAAAACGAAAACTAAAAATGAGTGACAGCTGGAGTTTAGCTAGCATTAAGCCATTGAATGACTCAAATTATTTCCTGTGAGAATCTCAAGTAGAAGAAGTGCTAAGAGCTAAAAAAAACTGTGGAAAACAGTAATAATCGCAAATGAGCCACCACGTGGAGTCCTAGGAGCAGCTGATTTTGACATATCTATAAGGGCCGGCATATTCCCTTTCTGCCAAGGCCGGTTTCTTTTTCCAATCCGCCACTGATCTCACTAATCTAGTACCGATTCAATTTGAAGTGCCCAAGGAATGAAATTCTCATTATTCAGTGGTTCAATCTTGTGGTAGATCATTTGATTTGGATTCGTCGCCATTTTTCATCTGTTTTTGTCTGTTTTTCGTCTGTTTTCGTCTGTTTCGTCTGATTACGTCTGTATTTCGTCTGATTGCATCTGTATTCCCTCTGATTACTTCTGTATTCCGTCTGATTAGGTCTGTATTTCGGCTGGTTACGTCTGTATTTCGTCTGATTCAGACAGGTGCGTTTGTTTTCAAAGATTTGGTTTTCTCTAACCTTTCTGTTGTGTTTGAGGAGATGTAGCCTGACTGAGTTTCCAGTCATTGTCATGTAGTATAGAGTATGATGCAGGAGTAAGCACTTATTGTAAATTATACTGACAGTGAGTGATAACTAAATAATATGTAAGTTGCCTAGGAAACATGTGATAATGATTAAATGAGTTTGTCTATTGCTGATCACGTTTGCGAGCAGACGTCTGAGATGTTTGTGCGAGTCATTTCCTTTAGGCCTAAGTAAATCTGTGTGTCGCTCAGATATTGATATACTTTGCTTGAGATGCAAAACTTTCTTCTTTCAAATTTCGCGCTTTGCGTTCAGACTGCAATCGCCTTCTTTTTCATCTGTTTCACTTAAAAAAACAATGGATTTGAACGAGATCATCTGCTACTATTTTTTGGAAATCAGGAATCAAGACAGCATGGTCAAAGGTAAAATTACAAGTCGTTTATTCACATTCAAAATGGTGGAAATTTACATTGGTTGTGGTGACCTTGGGACCCTCTCCATTTGGGCCACCTGTAGTGTGAAGAAGAGGTTGTTGGCCAACCCCTTTACTCATGACCACTCTCCTTTCCACCGTGTCCTTTCCTGCGTCACCGCTCAGGTGCGTGCCCTCGGGCAAGAACTGCGCTCGAGCCGCCTGATCATTGGCTGGCTCTGAGCATGTGATGCTGTCTATTTAAGCGGGTAAAGCCCACGAAAATAGCAGAACAGAACCGAAAACCGAACACATTACAGCAGCAGTACAGAGATCCTCAACAGTCAGGCCTTTAGCAAAAACCATGCAAGGATTGATCGAGGAGATTACCAACCGCAGTGTGATTTCCGAAAGGCAATCTATTTTCCCAGCTTCACTCTGGTAAAAAGGTGAACTCAGTGGAATATATTTGTAAGGAGACACTCCCAACGAATATACCACTTTATTGTTGCGTCAGCCACTTATGTGGATTCTCGCCAGTAATCAGTCGGCACGATTTGGAAACAAACTGGGACTTTCGTTCGCACTACGATTGAGCCACTAGACTAGAAGAAAACCTCCTAGACAACAATAAAGGCCACGATTTAAGACTCTAACGAGCATTCAATCGCGTCCAACGATTGGACCCGACAGGACTATAGAAGTAAGACAAGGACGACGCCATCTTGACCATCGTTAAAAGAAGACGCATTGATATTAATACGAGTGTAATAACGAGTGTGAAATACGAAAGCTCTTTAATATAAACAAAAATATTAAAATTATAACATTATCATTTGATACAAAGAAAAAAATAAAATATTTTTTTTTTGAATAATATATTTTAGAGTGACCAGATATATTTGATGTCAAATATATTGTAAAGTGGAAATTTCTGTTTCTAGTGGTCTGGAACCGTAAAGAGTCCACAATTCTACCACCAGAGTGCACTGTATTGCATTAGCGCACTAGATTAAAAAGAATTTGGTGTATAATTGTTTTAATATCTATTAAACGGATGTTTTATAGTATTTAATCAATGTGTAGTTCCTTTAATTTCTCAATACAGTGATTAAGGTCACCAACTCAACGAGGTTGACTTCCTTTTTGGATTGTAATTATATATTTTGACACCAGGTGGGGCTATTAGTAGTTCCTTCTCGAAACACGTGCTGACTGTTATTTCCTTCTCACGTACCAATAACATCGCAGAAGGAACACAATGAAGGTGTGTTTATTTATGATCGTACGCTCTTATGTGTATTTAAATAACATTTTCTTGATTCTAGAAGATGACGAGTAAAGAAAGGGTAGTACGAAAGCCAGAATGAATAGAATAAATATCTTAATCAGCTCGCACGCATTTTAAAAGCAGCGAAATCAATGACGAGCGAATTGGATAGGATGGAACAATTGTGAAAGTGAATTTGGCCTTTTTATAAGTGAATTGTGAACCGAGAGGTTGAACTGCAAGAATAAATAACCGTGAGTAAGATTTTGAATTAATTTGCCATTTTAGTCGCTAGAATTGTAACTTTCCATGGACTGCGTTCCTTCAGAGCGGAACTAGATTTAGAATTGCTAGATTTGATTGGAAATAAACATTTTGAATTTGAATTGAAATTTTACTCATTTCTCTATCCCACTAATCCTACAAACGATAAAACGACTTCCCCAACAGTTATATTTAAAGTTTTGTGTTTTCTTTGCAGAGATGGCATACAGAAATGAGATACAATAAAACACATTTAATCTTCCGACTGTTTTGAACTTGCAGCCTCAAGTTGCTTATGGCAATCGATGAA
This sequence comes from Strigamia transsilvanica, assembly GCA_034701245.1. Classification (NCBI taxonomy): domain Eukaryota; kingdom Metazoa; phylum Arthropoda; class Chilopoda; order Geophilomorpha; family Linotaeniidae; genus Strigamia; species Strigamia transsilvanica. The sequence continues at coordinate 2,420 of JAQIXU010001888.1, read as the reverse complement.
TTGCTTGGACACATCAGCTGGAAATGCGTTTTCAAACAGGAATACTAAAATGAAATAAAACCTAGTACGTATTGTAATTGTTCAATGAATAAGCAATCCGCAAAGTTACCGAAAAAGTCCGACATGAATCCCGGTTGAAAAATTCTACGTGTAGATTTAATTAGCTTCTTTTCATCTTTCTCAGTACAAACATGAAACACGTCTCGAAACATAATCGGTTGTAACTCGAAAAGTAAGTTGTCGCTGTTCTTGCAAGCATTTACAAAATCTTTCTAAAAAATGAAAAACGAAAATATAAAGAAAGAAGAAAAAAGAAACAAACATACTGATTTAAAAAGTTTTCCACAGAGGGGTACAGCAGGAAAATCATACTTGTCCGGGTTGCAATCAGACGGCTAAATAAAATTTAAAGGATTATTCAAAAGCCATAAAAAAAACAAATTACACTTACATCTGATTTCTGGAAAGATGTAATACAGCTACATAATGCTGTGCCCAACTTTAAAAAAAATTCAATTTAGTTTACACTGAGAAACAACTAGATTTTTTTTAGTAAGATTTACTTGGCCATCATCTTGTGGGTAAAGGCTTTTCAATGCTTTGCACGTTACTTTCGCAGTCTCTTCTATTACATTGCAGCTCTTAAATGGCAATAAAAATTATATGGAAAATGAAAACAATTAATTTCAGTGTGTTAACTTACATCTTTCTCTCTGGCTGTGGTCATGGTGATTGTAAGAACAATCAAGGCCAGAGTAAAATAACAATTGAAGCGCAGCATTCTGCAATAAGATTGGTTTTAAGCAACAAACAGCCAGCAAACAGACTAGCTTAATTCAATGGTAGACAGAAAGTGAGTGGAGATCTTGGGGATAACCAGTGTTTGCCCCATTTATGTTTTTTGGCCAAACGTGGCCAACGCCAATCGACGTGGCCAAAAATTTTTTTGCTTCAGTTGTTTGGCCGCAAGTCGATCAACCATTCAGCGGTCCTATTGGTATTTTGTTGGTTTTTCAGAACCCGAGGTAATGATTAATAAGGATGGATGAAATACAGCTGCATTCAAAAAGTTAGTTTAAAATTGCAGTTCAACATATTTTGCTGTTCAAATGTTGTCAGCATGCCCACTGCCACTGTTTAAAAATCTCTAGCGGTATAGAACTTTGAATGCAGCTAGGGATTCGTATGGGCTGTCGAAAGCGAGTCCAGTTACTGTAAAAAAAATTGATTAATCTAGGTTTACCTTAACTAAATTGTGGTGCAAACTACTTCTGGAAATAAAATACTTACAATTAAACAGCCAATTTAAAGCCCACATCACAGAAAATTTTATTATATCTCTTGTTGAATAAAAAGTTGATTAGCAAGTGGTTGAACAAAGGAAGTCCTTAAGTCGGTTAATTGGATTTTTAACGACTAAGCAAACCTTAGTATTAATATTTTATATTTAATATTTTATATTTAATATTTTAATTTTAATATTTTATACTACAATTTTATATTAATATTTTAAATTTAATGTTTTAATTTTAATATTTTATATTAATATATGAATTTAACACTTCTTAATTAATTTGATTCATTAGTTTTGAATTAATATTGATATACTAGAAGGTTTCACATAATAGAACATGTCACAGAGGAAAAATTTTTTTTTCGGCTTGTCATTCGGCCGTTCGGCCACTCAAAAAAAAATTCCAGGAGTTTTAGCTGTCGATCGGCGTTCGAGCCTCTGAGAAGAAAACAAAAATTGTTAACAGAATTTTCTTCGAGATTTGAGAAGAAAACAAACATTTGTGACGGAAATTTTCCGAGATTTGAAACGAAAACTAAAAGTCAGTGATCGCTGGAATTTAGCTAGCATTAAGCCATTGAATGACTCAAATTATTTCCTGTGGGAATCTCGAGTGGAAGGAGTGCTAAGAGCTAAAAAAAAATCTGTGGAAAACAGTATTAATCACGAATCAGTCACCACGTGGAGTCCAAGGAGCAGCTGATTTTGACGCAAAAGAAAAAACCTGGAGTGATTGAGATGACAAAAATGCTGCAGCGCATGTAACAATGATAAATACAATGACAGCGCCACAAGTCTTAAAATATTCAGAAATTAAAAATGCGAAATTGTTGTGGGAACAAATCAAGACAAACATGGCAGCAAAAACAAAAGAGTTACAAATGATGAGCGCATGTGAGCTGACCCAAATCATGATGGAAAATAAGAAAGATGTCGACACTTATATCAACCAAGCCAAAGCCATCTATAATCAATGCGCAAAATTAAGAAAACAAATCGATGAATACAAATATCGATTTTACGTGATGAAAGGGTTGTAGTGACCCTGGGGTGACCTTAAAGTGCTTGTTGTCACTAATAATATTTTGGTGGCAACATTCCTGCCTTCACTCGGAAGAGGGCATTC
>JAQIXU010001887.1:0-14550 GCA_034701245.1 Strigamia transsilvanica | reverse complement strand
ACATTTTTATATAATTTACAACGATTTCTTGAATCAAAACGACCAGCAAGAAGCCCAGGCCACCTTCTTGCCTTACAAACTCGAACTTACTTCCGTTGGATGACCAATCTTAATAAAACTGACGACTGTTTTCTGAAATTTCCAAGAATTTTTCATCACTAATTCTAACTATTAAAAAGAAACGTCAAAAGAAAACGTTCAGTTTAAACATTTCACACCAGATGTCGTTACAGGACTACAACTACAAGAAGACTCATACCCCAACGTCAATTTTAATTTTTGTATATTTCTAAAATGCATTTAAAAATAAATTAATCAAATCAAATTTTGATATTTACAAAAAATAAAACATAGATATAACAATGATCGATCGTTTGGGATTTATTTTTCTTCCCAACAGACCAACACTCGTAATGCCACATCAAGCTTAACGATCATGGCGGGCGTGTGTCGTCTGTTTTTACTAACCTGCTTTGTTTTGATCAATTTATCGGCCATTTCCCGATGCAATATAAAAAAGAAAGAGGTAAAAACCTAAACCAAACACCCCAATCCTTACAAACCGCCCAATTTTACAAACTGCACCCTATTTTCTAATCCTAATTTCTATTCCACATAAATTACAGGCCCAGACGTTAAACGATCGTGTGCAACAGTTATCCGATTTAGTGAGCAAACGATCGGTTCTAAGACTAAACGGAGACAAATTCCGTCAATTCGTGCGCGCAACCCCGAGAAACTACTCGATGATCGTAATGTTTACTGCCTTAGCCGCGCAAAGGCAATGTGGCATCTGCCGGTACCAAAAAAAAATTCAAAAAATCGAAAAATTTTTAAAATTCTTTTCAATTTTCATTCCAGACACGCGAGTGACGAATTCCAAATTGTCGCCAACTCATTCCGCTATTCGCAAGCCTATTCTAGTAAATTATTCTTCGGTTTAGTCGATTACGACGAGGGCCCCGATGTTTTTCAATCGGTATTTTAATCCAATCGAAATCGCAACTATTGAACTAAAAATCGCTTTTATTTAGCTCAAACTTAATTCCGCGCCCGTTTTCATGCATTTCCCAGCCAAAGGCAAACCCAAAAAGACTGACACAATGGACATCCAAAGGTTTTCTATAAAATTTCAAGTGAAAATTGGATTTTTTTAAAAAAATATATATTTTTGTTTCAGGTTGGGATTTGCCGCCGAAGCGATTGCGCGATGGGTGAACGAGCGGACCGACATTCAGGTCCGAATTTTCCGTCCTCCGAATTACTCGGGCACTGTGGCATTGTTTTTATTGTTCGCGTTGGTCGGTGGTTTGTTGTATTTGAGGCGAAATAATTTGGATTTCCTGTACAACAAAACAACATGGGCCATCATTGCAATGGTGACTAAAAATCGTCGAATTTTGCCGATTAAAAATCGAAAAATAATTGTTTTCTCTCGTTTTCATAGACGTTTACATTCGCAATGACGTCGGGGCAGATGTGGAATCACATTCGAGGACCCCCTTTCCTGCATAAATCTCATTCCGGACACGTGGTACGAGATATCGTAGCAAATATCGATATTTTTCGAAACTAATTTTTATTCTCCCATCCGAAATTCTAGTCGTACGTTCACGGAAGTAGCCAGGGACAATTTATAATCGAAACTTATTTGGTTATTCTTTTAAGTGCGTATTAATTTCAACGATTTACACACAAAAAAAGCCCGTAAATGGCTTTAACACACATTTTATGCTCTTATTTTACCCTCGTACCTCTCTATATGGCTTTTTGCTATAACGGGCTTGTGTAATTATGGCTAAATGTCGATTTACAGTCGACAATTTTCGATATACGGCCAAAAAGTCAGGAAATCTCCCGTGTACGTTTACCCGATTCATTACACGGCATTTCGCATTACGGCCGACTTTCCAGGACCGTATCTCGGCCGAATAGCGAAGTGCGAGTGCATTTATTGTGCAAAAACGCATTTTAAAGCGTACAAATGAATTTATCTGTGTAAAATTTGATCAAATTGAGCAAATTTAAGCGACATTCATCGAAATCTGCATCTATTTCAGATATGGCTGTTGTGTTCGGTATGATTGCAATGTGCGAGGCAGCTTCGTCTAAAGGAGACATAAAGAAACGAAGGAGTAAATTTAATTATTTAATTTAATTATTATTATTATTTTTTTACCTATTTGTATTTGTTTGCAGTTTTGACAATCGCCGGTTTGGCTTTGGCGACATTTTTCTTCAGTTTGATTTTATCAATTTTCAAATCCAAAGCGCACGGTTATCCTTACAGGTGAAATGATAAAATCACGTTAAATCTACGTCTAAAAAGCGTAATATTTTTATTTTTTTCTCATTTCAGTTTCTTGTTAAAATAAATTATTTCGTTTCGTTTCATTTTGTTTTTTTTAAATTCTTTCACAAAATGTAATTTTATAAGTTGAATAAAATTCATAACACAAATGGAAAAATTGCTTTTCGTTTGGCTGGATAGGATTTGTGCTTTTGCTTGTACCACCTGTGGGTCATTAGACCGGCAAACACTTGGCTCGAAATGACCCAACATAGAATGAGAGACCAGCCGTAATGTTTGAAGCCCAAGATGATGGAGATGGCTAGGTAGATTAGAATTTCGGCTAGATAGTGCGGACATGAGAGGTATTCGAACCAGATTCCAACTGGGAGTAAATGTGCTGTTGTAACTACATCACCTAATTCGGGAAGAAATAAATTCGTTAGTTGATGGAAGGGGTGGGAAAAATAAATTAGTGGGTTTGTTGTGTATTTGGACAAATTTCCCGTTCAATTTCGAATAAAATTGTTAATTTTATAAAATTTTCAGTAAATAAAAGTGTTGTGTATTTTATCAAATTTCGAATCATTTTCGGGTTAAATTTCTAGATTTCATCTAATTTCGAGTCATTTTTAGGTTACATTTCTGAATTTCATCTAATTTCGAGTCATTTTCGGGTTATATTTCTGAATTTCATCTAATTTCGAGTCATTTTTGGGTTACATTTCTGAATTTCATCTAATTTCGAGTCATTTTCGGGTTAAATTTCTGAATTTCATCTAATTTCGAGTCATTTTCACCTTAAATTTGTTGATTTCATCAAATTTCGAGTCGTTTTCAACTTAAATTTGTCGATTTCATCAAAATTCGAGTCGTTTTCAACTTAAATTTGTCAAATTTATCAAATTTCTATTCATTTTCAACTTAAACTTCTCAAATTTCGAGTCGTTTTCAACTTAAATTTGTCGATTTCATCAAAATTCGAGTCGTTTTCAACTTAAATTTGTCAAATTCATCAAATTTCGAGTCGTTTTCAACTTAAATTTGTCAAATTCATCAAATTTCGAGTCGTTTTCAACTTAAATTTGTCAAATTCATCAAATTTCGAGTCGTTTTCAACTTAAATTTGTCAAATTTCATCAAATTTCGAGTCATTTCCAACTTAAATGTATTTCCAAACCATTTTCATCTCCCTACCTTTTTCATTTTTCCTTAAATTTCCCAAAATAGCATGAGATTGGTAATGCATCAAACTAGCAAACAAAAAAAGAGCAAATCCGACCAAATGATTCCACCTGACACAAAACGGCGGCAGTTGATACACAAACCCTAAAAAAACAAAAACAAAATAAAAACACATCCAAAAACCAATTTACCCGCAACCAAACCCCCAAAACACTCACATCTCGAATCCGACAGCGAGAACCCGGGCGCTTCACTCAACAACGTAACAGTAACCGAAAAATAAAACAAAAACCCCAAAAAATACTGCAACACATTAATAGTCGCATCCGAATAAACACTTATAAAAATGCATTCGTACAACCGTCGTGCCGTCTGAACAAAAATCAAAATCATCGCCAACAACGCCGCAAACGTATCAACTAAAACAAAAACTCATTTAACTCACTCAACTCGAACCAAATTTCTTTCATTTTTACTTCTAGCTTCTCTCGAAGGAACAACAAAATTGAGCAGAGTTAAAACTTGCGCAGGCACCGGTGTTTGCGTAATATACAAACGAAAAACAATCGTCAGATGAATCGCATTGAAGAACGTCGCAAACGCGTAGAAATGCGTAAACCAACTGCGATTTAAACATTACGTCAGAAAAACGGCATCGAACGACAAAATTCCAGTTTACCGTTTCGGTATTTGAATTAATCTCAATATTTTGTCGGGTTTTGGCGGTGCTAATTTGCCGTATAACATTCCGCCGAGAATGTAATTCGGTACCCAGTCGGGCACGGTCAATATCCACAATCCGATGAATGTAACCAACGCCGTGATGCTTATCCACGCCGTCCACAACGGATCGACCTGAACACGAAAAAAACGTTTTAAAAATATATTAACTTAAACTACCGGTTTCAAACTTACAAATAATGACAAAAACAAGTCCCGGAAGTCAACCATAAACATTATATCAACGGTAAATCGATCGATCGGGCCAATATCACTAATAATGAGCCAATACCATGCTGAGTTTCGTCATTCTTTCGAATGTTTGTTTTCTAGACCAGCCGCACGATGGCGCCACTTACCCAACACCAATTTTGACTCATTGCACATGTTTCAGGTCGATTATGGAAAGAAAATTTAATTTTAATACGTATAAAACTGTTTCTTTAACAGTATTACATAATCACTAGTGTTTCATTTGTTCTCTACAATAACAAAATTTATGCAATTCCACTTTGTGCATACAGTGCGGCTGGCTCCCGTATGAATTTATGCGGCTAATTTCGCTATCTCCAATGTAATAAATGTCCCTCGATTCGTCATACTGTATCGTGCCTTCGAAGAGCGCGCCGCTAGGTTGCACCCTAATCGTAACTAAGTAAGTGAAAACGGCAGTAGCTCGCTTGCCGTGTTGTATGTCACCATTTTTGCTTATGTTTTCATATGTCAGAATTGATTCGCCCAAACCGGTCACATAACTATCCAAAATTCCATCAAACTCCAGCGTCGCGCATCGCGATTCGCCAGCTATTTTCGCGTTAATCACTTCCATCAGTTTCCTCGCGGCTTTTTGCACGCGTAAATCGGCCGTGTCGACTTTCGTTCGCTGCTCGCAAGTGCACCAATGAGGCAAGATGGCGGCGTGTTCGCACGATCTCTCTCGAGGAATTTCGCTAAACAAACTGATGCCGCGGTCACTCACAGAGGCTTTTTTCGCGTTTCCCGTAAAATTAAGGATGTCTTTCAACGTTGCGTAAACATCGAACGATGTCGTGAGTCTGTTTTGGTTGGTTTGAAGATTTTTCCAGATTTTCGGGTACTTGGATCGAAACCACGGGGGAAATACTAAGAAATGAAACGGCATCCGTTCTTCGATTTTGCCTATGTAGGTTTCCCGGATTTTTCCGTAGCGAATCCCGTGATCGCTGAAGAAAATCAGAATGGAGTTGTTGGTTAAATTCGACTGGTGAAATCGTTTGAGGAAATTGTAATACGGCGTGTCCGTGGATCCCGCGTCGTTTAACGCCCCGTGAGTGAGTCGAGTGTTAAACATGAATGAAAAAGTTTTTTTTTCCTAAAAATTACAAACAATAAATATCCATTTTTACGGTTTCTGGTAATCTCTACCGCAGACCGAAATACACTGGACTGCGCACTACTCAGGCTAAATGGAACGTCACGACATTCTCCTAGACCAGCGTTTCCCAAAGTGTGCTCCGGGGAGCCCTAGGGCTCCGCGAGATACCTCAAAGACATAAAAGAACTATGTAAAAATAGGATTAGGGGCTCCGTGAAAATTCGTATGCTTTTGGAGGGCTCCGCAGCTCCAAAAGTTTGGGAAACACTGTCCTAGACATCGTGTATCCAGGGCCGCCGCGATGTGGGCAAGAGGCCTTTGTGCAAAGGGCTAATATGGCCCCCAAGTGTCAAGGGCCCACAAAGATTGAATTATTATCATAAATTTCATCAATAAATATATTTCAACTCTGATTTTGATGTTATTAAAAACGAATTTTAACCCCAATTTAAATATTCTTAATCTAACGAAAAATGGGGTCCCATTGGACTTCAATAAGCCCTAGGGTCTAGGCCCCGAAAAACCTAGATCTGCCTCTGGCGCACTAAGCGATGGAAAGCCGAAGACGCCTATATTTTATTTTGGGGTGCAAATTTGAATTTTTGCAGAGTTTGTCCCCGGCCTCTAGATTTCCTTTCTGGAAGTCAAGATAGGATCGAGGTGTGTGACCGCACAGGACGCCAAATTTCATAGGGCACATTAATGAACCCAATTTCACAGACTACTCAAAACAATGAAAGACGGGGTGCTGATAGACCTGGGGCCCTGTGTGTTGATGCTGGATTTTTAACCCACAATTCATGAGTCTGCAGTCCAGTGAATTTATATCAAAGGTTCTACTTGAAATGTTAGCAGGAAATCAGTCAGCCATTGCAGTAAAACATCAGCTTCTAGTCGATGCTTGTAGCAATGTCGCTCCAGGTTCAGCTCGGCTGCAGCTGCGAGGGTGAAAGGTCTCAGGTAATAGTCAGTGGGTGGATTGGAAAAACCCTTCCTGTCGAGATTAAAAATGGCAATTTCAGGCTGATCTTCGGCAAACAAAGTTCGGTAGCCCTTATCGGCAAAATCCTTCCAAACAAGATTCATAAAATCTAGATAACTTTCGTTTAATGACTTCCTGAACTCATTGACGAACCGTCCGGACAACATTGGAACAATATTGGGGAATGTATTATCGGCTACTTTGGTGAACCCCTGCAATTCAATAGCATTCATCACATCCCGAAGATAGGCGAAGGCCTTTGGCATATGTCTTAACATGTTGAGCCTGGAAACTGAGTCTATGCCTAGTATAGAGACACTAAGTCTTTCGACTACTGTTTCCCCAGTTTCATTCAACCAACGGTTTAGGTTCAAATCGCGTTTTTTCTCCACTTCGGGTTTCACGTTTATGAAGGGGAAAAGGTCACAATAAACGACAATTTTTTTACGTTTGCACTCAACCATTATAAACTCATCAGCTATTGGAGTAGAATTAGTTGCCTTGCGATAGTTTGAATCAGTTGCGTATCTGAAAATTTACAATTTTAAATTTAACTAGTTGTTTAAGTGCCCTAACCTAGGGTGACCTGGACATTTTGTGAGTGCGGACAGATGTCAGGTGGTCTGGGGAGGACCACAACACACTGGGTGCACTTCACGATAAAGCGAAGACTCTAAAGGTAGGTTCACACTTGTGTTCACACAAGACGCAATGCAAGAAAACAGCCGCAGTGCAAGCTGGTTGCGTCCAAAAATTCCTGACGTAGTCGTAAATTTGTACTTTAACTCCAAGTTGAAGTAACACGCAACGCAAGGAATGTGCTTGCGTCCGACCAATCAGGAGCAACTCTACTCTTGTTGCATAACATTTGCTTTTGTGGGTTTGGCCAGACGCGATATTAATTCTTTTGAGCTTAGGTCTGTTCACACACGTGTTTATGCGTGAACAGACTATACTTTTTTCCACATGAATTTTTTTTCATGGGGGCCCCTGCTGGGTCAGGGACCCTGAGGCTTAAGCCTCATTTGTCTCACAGAAGATCTATCTCTGCATTTGAGTACATCATTGTTCAGGTCACCCTAGTTTATCGCGAATTGGATATCTTACGACGCCTCATTTCTTCTGCTGATTCCGGTATAGCCACAAGCAGTATTATTTCCATGCACTTTAATCAATCGGTCCATTTTAATAATGAGATGTGTCCGGTTTGCACTTGCAAACGCATCAGTTTGGGAGCACTTTATGTCTCCTCTGTATGAATAGAACTTACGCACTTCTAAATCGAATGGATCTAGGTTTGGAATTTGACATGTGGGAGTATCCACCTAACAATACACAGATGACAACAACCACACAGTCTGACCCCGGTGTCTTAATGCCAAATTCAAACACTAAATTACATATTTTTGGCACATGAAAACACAAAAGTCTAAAATTATTTAGTTGAGTTGTCTAAAAATAATGTACAGTGGAACCTCGCATAACGAGCATCAGTGCTCTTTTTGTATAGGAACGCAGGAGGACGGAGTCCCCCCACCTATTTTCGACGGATCATAATATAGTATAATGTAGTACATAAAATTGCAAAAAAAATATTTTTTTTATTAGAGTACCCCCACCTATTTATTAGAGTACCCCCACCTTTTTTTTTACAAAAAGAGCACTGACGAGCATAATTCGTTCCGGAGTCTTACTCTTAATGCGAAACACTTGTTAAGCGAAACAAGCGAGTTCTAAACACCGACTGATGCAGCAATGGCACCAAAAGTTGCATCACACAATTGGGGGGTTCCACTAATATCGCCCTATTAGGGGATTCCCCTGCATCAGTCTGTGTTTAGAATGTCACTCGCTATGCGATTTCTATTCCTCGTTATGCGAATTGCTCGCTCTACGAGGTGCTCGTTATGCGAGGTTCCACTGTATTTATTGCCGTTTGTGTGTGCACAGACAGTACATGTAGACGCCGCATTCATAGTCTCATTTAAACCAGTCTTTATGAATGCGCCTAGAGATTCTTCATTTTTTGATTTTGGCATAATACAGACACCAGGCACAGAATACACAAGTTTGACTCACTAGATATTTAGTTCTCTGGAGTATTGCTTTAGCTTCCAAATTGTTTTCATTTTCTGGACGATTTATGCTGTTCTGATATATATAAATGAGGCAAACCATAAGAATATTGATGACTAAAAGTCCAAAATGCTTTGTGCAAAGAGCAGATTGCATCTTTAGAAAAACATGAGCTTTTCTCCTGAAATAAAGTTAGTCTTAAATTAGTCTTTATGGACTAAGTTAAAAAATCACTGCAATGACTTAAAATATTTGCCAAATGTTGCAAGAATCTTGAGAGACTTCACAGCTGAAATACGCAATGGACCAATGGCATGGAAGTTTAAGAAGGAATAAAAATGTTAAACTTAAAAAAAAAATAAGAAAAATATCAGTAAACTTAAGTGATTAAATCTGAACACAAAACCAGAACAGTTCAAATATGTAGAGAAGAGATTTCTCTGTATTAACCATAAAAATAATTAATTACAAAAAAGCAATCAAAAAATTCATTTCTCGATTTTTATTGCAACATCCTTTCCATAACGAAAGCAAACAAAGAATCTCAAATCATTCGTGCAAATATCAAAAACAATAAATAAAATCAATGAAACCCATCAATTATCATTTTTGTTCACCTCAACACGATTCCCAACAGAAAATATTCACCTCAGACACTCCAAACCGACCAAACGCAGCACAGAAACCCAAAACCAATCAAAACTAAACAGAATAGCCAATTAAAACAAGTAACAATAAACCAATTTCCCGGAGCTGAAACTCAATCCGCACGACACAAATAAAATTTCTTCAAACTCGCATTGCTGATACACGCAGACTGATTCCCATGCTTATTAATCCGACTGATATCACCCATCAATTGATACGCGCCGCCCGCTTCGAAATACCTGACGGTGCCCTCGAACAACCCCCCACTGGGTGCCCCCGAGATCGTCACGAGGTAATCCGACATCCCGGCCACGCGATGACCGTACGTCACTCCGCTCACTCGCGCGTCCACCACTTTATCCAACGACAACTCGACGCACTTCCTGAACACGAAAAAACGTTTTAAAAATGTATTAACTTAAACTACCGGTTTAAAACTTACAAATAATGATAAAACCAAGTCCCGGAAGTCATCCGTAAGCATTATATCAACGGTAAATCGATCAATCGGGCCAATATCACTAATAATGAGCCAATTCCATGCTGACTTTCGTCATTCTTTCGAATGTTTGTTTTCTAGACCAGCCGCACGACGGCGCCACTTACCCACCACCAATTTTCATACATTTCGCACGTTTCCGGTCGATTTTGGAAAAAAAATTTAATTTTAATACGAATAAAACTGTTTCTTTAGCAGTATAATATAATCAACGGTCCAATGGAGGTATACAATAACAAAATTTCTGCAACTCCACGTTGTGCATACAGTGCGCCTGATTCCCGTATAAAGTTATGCGGCTAATTTCGCCATCTCCAAAGTAAATGTCGCTCGATTCGTCGTACTGTATCGTGCCTTCGAAGAGCGCGCTGCTAGGGTTCACTCTAATCGTAACTAAGTAACTGAAAACGGCAGTAGCTCGCTTGCCGTGTTGTATGTCACCATTATTGCTTATGTTTTCATATGTCAGAACTGATTCGCCCAAATCAGTCACATAACTATCCAAAATTTCATCAAGTTCCAGCGTCGCGCATAGCGATTCGCCAGCTATTTTCACGTTGATCACTTCCATCAGTTTCCTCGCGGCTTTTTCCACGCGTACATCGGCCGTGTCGACTTTCGTTCGCTGGTCGCAAGTGCACCAATGGGGCAAAATGGCGGCGTGTCCGCACGATCTCTCTCGAGGAATTTCGCTAAACAAACTGATGCCACGGTCACTCACAGAGGCTTTTTTCGCGTTTCCCGTAAAATTAAGGATGTCTTTCAACGTTGCGTAAACATCGAACGATGTCGTGAGTCTGTTTTGGTTGGTTTGAAGATTTTTCCAGATTTTCGGGTACTTGGATCGAAACCACGGGGGAAATACTAAGAAATGAAACGGCATCCGTTCTTCGATTTTGCCTATGTAGGTTTCCCGGATTTTACCGTAACGGATCCCGTGATCACTGAAGAAAATCAGAATGGAGTTGTTGGTTAAATTCGACTGGTGAAATCGTTTGAGGAAATTGTAATACGGCATGTCCGTGGATCCCGCGTCGTTTAACGCCCCGTGAGTTAGTCGAGTGTTAAACATGAATGAAAAAGTTTTTTTTTCCTGAAAATAACAAACAATAAATATCCATTTTTACGGTTTCCGGTAACCTCCACCGCAGACCGAAATACACTGGACTGCGCACTACTCAGGCTAAATGCAACGTCACGACATTCTCCTAGACTTCGTGTATCCAGGGCCGCCGCAGCGTGGGCAAGAGGCGCCTTTGTGCAAAGTTGTATTCCAGTGCCCCCATACTGCATAAAAGTGTACTATTTCTTTAAAATGGCGCCCTCAAAACCAAGTGCCTTTGTGCGAAGCACAACCTGCACACCCTCACCCTGCCTGTATCACTGTCATCCTGCACGGCCCAATCTTGGAAATTTCGTCGGTATGCCGATTTCAGCCAGCCATAACATTAACAGGAAGAGAAAGGGAAGTTTGGGACTTTGTACTGATAGCAGTAAGGGTGCGGCAAAGAGCAGCAACGGATCTACACGGGGGCAAATAAGGTTTAAGCCCTGGGCCCCCAAATGTCAAGGGCCTACAAAAATTGAATCATTATCATAAATAAATATATTTCAACTCTGATTTTGATGTTATTAAAAATGAATTTTAACCTCATTTTAAAGATTTTTAATCTAACAAAAAATGGGATCCCATTGGACTTCAATATGCCCTAGGCCCGTAAAATCTAGATCTGCCTCCGGTGGAGGGGGCAACAGCCTTGGGCACACCAAGCGATGGAGAGCCGAAGACGCCGATATTTTATGTTGGGGCGCAAATTTGAATTTTGGCGGGCTTTGTCCTTGGCCTCTAGATTTCCTTTCTGCAGATCAAGATAGTATCGAGGTGTGCGACCGATCGCACAGGATGCCGCACAGGGCACATTATTGAGCCCAAATTTCACAGACTACTTAAAACAATGAAAGACGCAATGCTGATAGACCTGGGGCCCTGTGTGTTGATGCTGAATTTTTAACCCACAATTCATGAGTTTGCAGTCCAGTGAATTTACGTCAAAGTTTCTACTTGAAATGTTATCAAGAAATCCGTCAGCCATTGCAATAAAACATCAGCTTCTACTCGATGGTTGTAGCAATGTCGCTTCAGGTCCAGCTTGGCTGCAGCTGCGAGGGTGAAAGGTCTCAGGTAATAGTCAGTGGGTGGATGGTAAAAACCCCTCCTGTGGAGATTAAATATGGCAAGTTCAGGCTGATCTTCGGCAAACAAAGTTCGGTAGCCCTTATCGGCAAAATCCTTCCAAACAAGATTCATAAAATCTAGATAACTTTCGTTTAATGACTTCCTGAACTCATTGACGAACCGTCCGGACAACATTGGAACAATATTGGGGAATGTATTATCGGCTACTTTGGTGAACCCCTGCAATTCAATAGCATTCATCACATCCCGAAGATAGGCGAAGGCCTTTGGCATATGTCTTAACATGTTGAGCCTGGAAACTGAGTCTATGCCTAGTATAGAGACACTTAGTCTTTCCACTATTGTTTCCCCAGTTTCATTCAACCAACGGTTTAGGTTCAAATCGCATTTTTTCTCCACTTCGGGTTTCACGTTTATGAAGGGGAAAAGGTCACAATAAACGACGACTTTTTTACTTTTGCACTCAACCATTATAAACTCATCAGCTATTGGAGTAAAACTAGTTGCGTTGCGATAGTTGGAATCAATTATGTATCTGAAAATATACAATTTTAAATTTAACTAGTTGTTTAAGTGCCCTAACCTTGGGTGACCAGGACATTTTGTGAGTGCGGACAGATGTCAGGTGGTCTGGGGAGGACCACAACACACTGGATGCACTTCACGATAAAGCAAAGACACTAAAGGTAGGTTCACACTTGTGTTCACACTAGACGCAACGCAAGAAAACAGACGCAATGCAAGCTGGTTGCGTCCAAAAATTCCTGATGTAGTCGTAAATTTGTACTTCAACTCCAAGTTGAAGTAACACGCAACGCAAGGAACACGCTTTCATCCGACCAATCAGGAGCAACTCTGCTCTTGTTGCATCACATTTGCTTTTGTGGGATTGGCCAGACGCGATATTTATTCTTTTAGGTCTGTTCACACACGTGTTTATGCGTGAACAGACTATAGTGTTGCATTTCACTACTTTTTTTTGCATTGCGCCTAGTGTGAACACATGTGTGAACCTACCGTTAGAACACGCTGGACTTGGGTTATGGTTATTGCCCTTATTCGGTTGTCTAGGATCAGTGTTCCTAATGTGTTTCCCATTGCATGCACAGCCGCAGTAGGGAAATCTTGTGCTGAGCACAAAGCCCACCAAAATTCGAATCAAGACTGGCTCTTGAACCATGCTGCATCCCTTTGTTTCCTGCCCCTGGTTCCCATTGGTTCAGACACCACTTCCAGCTCTGCCTGGGAGCAAGGAGCTGCTGAGGGGCGAGGGCCACCTAGTGGTGCGGCAGTGACTGCCAGATGGTCACAATTTATGCGTGCAATATGCTTTTGTTTTACTTTTGGACTTGCATGGTACTGAGCAACAACGTTTACATTCGGATATTTTCTGCAGTTATTTGCGCCTAAGCAGGTGGTGGATCTAGACTTATTGGGGCCTCGAGACTAGGTGGGCACAATTTGGGAGCCCCTCAACATGCTTATATATTACACTCCTAGGATCCCAGTCATTTTAAAATCTCGGTTTTCTGAAACGAGATCAGAAGGCTCCGAGACGAGATCAGAAGGCTCCGAGACGAGATCAGAAGGCTCCGAGACGAGATCAGAAGGCTCCGAGACGAGATCAGAAGGCTCCGAGACGAGATCTCGTATGAGACCGAGAAAAAAAACGAGATTTTTGATTAAATGATTGATCGTGCAAGCCAGAAATTTTTTTTGGATTTATTTAGGAAAATTTGAAAAAATTCGAGAAAATTTGAGAAAACTTCAAAAAATTCGAGAAAACTTCAAAACATTCGAGAAAACTTCAAAAAATTCGGGAAAACGTCAAAAAATTCGAGAAAACGTCAAAAAATTCGAGAAAACTTCAAAGAATTAGAGAAAACTTTCTCCTAATGGAATCTCGTTTTGCCGAGACCGAGATCCCGAGTCTCAAAAATGGACTTAGATGTACGAGACCAAGATTCCAAAACAAGCGAGATCTGGAAGTATACCCACATATACTTTTTTCCACATGCATTTTTTTTTCATGGGGGCCCCTGGTAGGTCGGGGGCCCTGAGGCTTAAGCCTCATTTGTCTCATAGTAGATCTACACCTGCATTTGAGTACATCATTGTTCAGGTCACCCTAGTTTATCGCGAATTGGATATCTTACGTCTCCTGTGATCGTTTTCTCCTGATTCCTGTATAGCCACAAGCAATATTATTTCCATGCATTCTAATCAATCGGTCCATTTTAATAATGAGATGAGTCCGGTTTGCACTTGCAAACGCATCATCAGCATGGGGGCACTTTATGTCTCCTCTGTATGAATAGAACTTACGCACTTCTAAATCGAATGGATCTAGGTTTGGAATTTTACATGCGGGAGTATCCACCTAACAATACACAGATGACGACAACCACACAGTCTGACCCCGGTGTCTTAATGCCAAATTCAAACACTAGGCGCATTCATAAAATCATTTAAACTTGTTTAAATTTTTTAAACCAGTCTAAATGTAAGATTCTACATGTAGAATTTGACATTTAGACTGGTATAAAATATTTAAACAAGTTTAAATGACTCTATGAATGCGCCTACTAAATTCCATATT
>JAQIXU010001886.1:0-14552 GCA_034701245.1 Strigamia transsilvanica | reverse complement strand
AAATATGTGAATTAAAAAACCTTATTACAAGTAAAGCAGCATTGAATTTTATTTTTTATAGTAAATTACAGATATAATAATACTAAACAAACATGTCTAAATTATATTATTATAAAATTATTTCATGCAATTTTTAATGGTGGAACTGGGTTTTTTCCTGGAGAGTTTCTTCAAAGTTGAGATTCAAATCGGAAACACCAATTATTAGCAATGATTGCAAATGATCATCCAATAAATTTGCCCTATAGGTTAGGTGAGGTTAGGTTTTCAAAATTTTTCAAAATCTTTGGCGGGCCGGATAAAATCGCCTGCCGGGCCGGGTTTGGCCCGCGGGCCGTAGTTTGGACACCTCTGCTCTATAAGGTTGGGTAATGACCCAGCTCCTAATGATCCCTAATTGAGGCCTCAACAGGATTCTTATTGGAGAATCCTAATCCTGTTGTTTCATTGAGTACATATTCTCAGTATTTCTTATTTTCCATCGCCTTTTGTTGAACGTTGCTATGAACTACCACACGTACTCTTAGCAAATCACAAATCGCCCACTTTGAACGACCTTGACCAAGGCCAAGCTTATTATAGCGTAGAATCTATCGCGTTATCAACGGTGTGTTCTGAGCATACTGTATGTTGTCTTGTATATTCGCCAAAGCGGATTTTGGCAAAGAGGAGGCGGAACTCTTTCAAATGACGATAGCCACCTGCGGCCTGAACAATGGAAGCGATGAAGCCAAGATAGCATTGATTTCTAAGGAAGCAGCAATGTACGGAATAACTGGCATACGTAAAGATAATTTGGTGCGAATCCATGGGACCTATGAGACCAATGAAAACGACGGACAAAGATAATAGACCCTGCAAATAAGGAACACTATGTATCGCCGTGGCAACCTGTACGCTTGACCTAACTCCTAATAGGTGCTGAATTCGAGTTACCGGAGTTCAATTTGGGAAGCAGGACCATTATTGGCGAGTCTCCGTAAAGAGGGTCTGTACCCACATAATTAATCAACTGTCATTGTAACCTTTGTATGTTTTCAGCTACATTTGATCGTAAAGGTTTGGTTGTTGGCGATAGCAGACGATGACGACGATCACAAAACGAAACGTGCATCTGATGATAGCCAGGTAACCAGTGCGTGGAACTGCAAGGGAGGCAGACTTTGATGCAAATGAAAAAATTTGGGACACTTGTGACGATAATAGTTCAATTGGACTTGAAACTATGCTTGGCACTATGTTGGGACCCGAAGTCTTGAGATACACAGCTGACAAAAATCTACACGCATTGTGGGAGAAGATCTCAAAAACATGTCCGCCAACACCAAACAATTACAGATGAGATGCACGGTGCAGCCGGCGAAGCTCCAAATGGAAGACAAGGAAACCATGGACAAATACCTGAACTGAGCAGAAGCGCTGCAGAATAAGAGTCAGCAGCTGGGGAAGAAAATCAGCGACAACAAATTAAAATATTTTGCCATGCATGGACTACAGAAGGAATTTTAACCAAACGTGCGTGCGATGGAGCTACAACATGACCTCTCACTAATAGATATGAGCGATATCCTGCGCCACAAAGAGGAGCGAACCAGCAAAAGAATAAACGAGAAAGGCAAATCAGCCGACATGTCACAGAACGAGAAGCGAAGCAAACCACCTGGAGGCAGCCAAAAATGCTTCAACTGTGGAATCATGGGCACCTCTAAAGATTGCAATAATGAAACAATGTGTTATAACTGCCGTGGTACCGGGCACAAATCAATAAATTGCACAAAACCGAGGCGACATGCAAATAAGACAAACACCGATCGACGTAACACAAAGAGCGAGAAGGCAATGACCACCAACGAAACTGGACCACACAACCCAACCGAATGCGCCATGTGGGTATGCGAGATGCGCCCATGCATTACAACTGAATCTGACAAAATGAACAATGACAAAACTAGCGATGATGACGAGGATAAAATGGACGTGGATGAAACGAGTGATGTGGATAAAACGAGCGATGTGGATGAAACGAGCTATGTGGATGAAACGATCGATGTGGATGAAACGAGCGATGTGGATGAAACGAGCGATGTGGATGAAATGAGCGATGTGGAAGAAATGAGCGATGTGGATGAAACGAGCTACAATGAAGTGAGAAATGATGAAACAAAAAAAAAAGATGAAATGCCATGCAACAATGAAATACGATGAAACGACAAAAAGCGCTGAAACAACGAAATGCGAGGAAGCGAGGAAAAATGACGAAATGATGAAATTATGGATAGTATGAAAACGATGATAAGAAGAAAACCCATGATGTGAAAAAAAAAACAAAATGATTAAAAGTGCCACAATAAATGACGACGCGGCTTTCAAAACAAAAATAATCAATCTGGCAAGTGATAAAAACGCAATACGATTGATTAGTTCCGTGGGGGTGACGAAAGCCATTGACAGCCAGACAGGGATGGACTAAACGTCAGGCGTCAGGTGTCAGGCGTCAGTTGTCTCAATCAAAACTGAACGTCAGGCGTCAGGTGTGTTTATTTACAGTAATAACGGTGTTGATTTATGGTATTTACGTCAGGCGTTAGGAGTCTGAATCAAAACTGAACGTCAGGCGTCAGGCGTGTTTATTTAGGGTATTTACGTCAGGCGTCATGTGTAAGTGGTGTAAGTCAGGCGTCATGTGTAAGTCAGACGCCTTACGCTTGATGCCTGATGTTTAGTCCATCCCGACAGACAGAATTAAAAAATATAGGACCATCGAGCCAAAAACCACAAGCAACCTGCAGGGTCAACATGACAATCGGAGCAAACACCACCTGAATCGGATAAATAGTACTAGTTACTTTTGATCATGTTTATTATTCATGAAATGCACGCTCAACAAACGTGATCATTGGTTTCATTATCTTTCATTATGTTTCCCGTTTCTAATCAACAGCGAAATTCTGAATTTTCACTAATTATTTCACCACATTCCAAATGAAATGTGGTAAAATATTCAGTTTAGATATTCCCTAGAACTACTATCGTAACTGATATTTATTAATTGTTCGCTAGAACAAAAAAACTATCATATATTTATTGTTTCTTTGATTAATTTGGTCTGTTACGGATTGAATTCTGTGCTTTGTCACAGCGCAGCTCCATCTTGTGTCAGATTGATTGACTTATGGTTCGCCAACCGGCACACGTTTCCTGGTAGACAATATTAGAGTAAACCTATTCTCATTTGACTATACACTTTACTCAGGTATTTTTTCATTCAGATTTTAATTAAATCTGATTAAATTTTATTTTTCTCTATTTCAAATAAATAGTTATCAACTTTTATTCGACAAACAGATAGCTACGTATTTGAAGTTACCAAATTGATTAGTAATTACAACCAAGCAAATAAATGAACAGTTATTTTTAGTTTGGTTTGGTTCGGTATTCTAAAGACTACGCTTCGTCTTGGAAACCTTTAAATAAAAGAATGAATACGGAGAACAGTCAGCTTGACATTTTCAGTCTAATTTTCATCACCCAAGTGGTCAATGTTTTTCTTTTTGACTCATAATAAACGTTTTGACTTCGGTTTTCATGCGGCAGTGGCTGTGGCCAGTAGCCACAGAGCATCAAGTTCTCTTTTTTTGAACAGAGATCCCATGGATAATAGCTAGATTGTACGGACTTCGGTCACATATTAATTATCATATCTGCAAAACTCTGAACCAGTCAGGTAGTTTCCATATCTTTGACAGGTGGAAACTCAATGGCGGTTTTGTTGATCTCGACCATGGGTACGATTTCTATGGAAGATTCGGGTTCCAGTTGGGGTTTGGCTTCTACCATGGGCACGTCATTGCGACTGGGGGCAATCAATTTTATCTTCCTCCATCAAATCTTTGAATTCTCCAAACACGCCGTTGATTGGATTGCTCAAATCATGATTCTTGACTGCATCTTCGAATTGGAGTGACTCAGTGGAGTCGGTCTGCAAGCTTATGGCCCTGGAGATTCTGGTGAAGGTGGAAGACGACAGGATGTGAATTCTCATTTCATGCCAACTCTTTGGTCGGCGAGGAGTCCATGCGATGCCATCATGCATTCACTGTGACGTCCTCTTCTATCGAGCGGAGCAGTTCAGTCCAGATTTCGCACTGGAAATCTTCACTTTTCTGTATTTTGGGATTGATGATCATTTTCATGATCTCAATGATGAGAATGAAGACCTGAGAGTTCTTCTCACACATTTGGTTGGTCATCTCCCTGGCCAACCTGGTTAGACCTTGTGACGGAATTGATCCGTCATCGCATAATATCCACACTAGGCTGCGGTGCAAATTGTGACATCATTACGGCGCAAAGGTCCAAATGGTGTTGGATATCTCAAATAATGACTTCAGATGTGTAAACACTATTAAAACCAGACTGGAAACAAAATATAAACAAAGACTTAGCCTCGAACCCTGTGCGTAATCTCGATCGATAGATTAAATCATGGCGCAAGATATGAAAGATTGTAGAATATTACGGAATAATATTCATACCACTTCTCAGAGTACGAACATAACGAAAGAAACATAAATATAATATATTTATGTCCATTAGGGATAATTTCCCGACTTACCTCATGATGTGTCACCCCTTTTGGAGGGGGAGTTATCTAAGCCTCTCCCACTTGTACCTGGCTATCCATATCCTGCGTCTTATGCTGGAGGGATTCCTGGGATCATGTCACCAATGGGTAATGGATAATCCCCTGTAAATCCCTCAGGTATAAATACAATTGTTTAAGACCGGAACTGGATCTTGAGTTAATTTATCTTAACTTAAGTCACACTCTTGTATTTGGGTATAAAAAGCCCAATAAGAAAGATACTGGGAAGTAAGGAACCCTTCGTTCTTTTCCACTGGTACCATGTAACACTTGACGATATTACACGTGGTGGAAGATTGTCAAATGTCTCCTGGCGGGCAACAACTTATATCGTCCCATGTAAACGTGACAAACTTACATCTTGCGGAGGGAAATTAGCTCTCCTGCCGAAGCTAAATTTTTGTGTCTAGTTTACTTGTACTCCAGTTTATTGAGCCCGAATACAATAAACTATTTACTTTTACTTTACAGCAAAACACTTTCCAGATTTGAGTTCCGACTGAACTTAAATACCGATAACACAGTTTGCAGTTCATTTAAATATAAATTGAACACAAGTGGAAGGTTCCACTCCAGATCAAACAAGTTGGAAATAAATGTGACTTGGATAGTTACATTTATCTTCCCCTCATCTTGTTGTGACAGTACAATGACCACCAACCCAATACCCGGATCAGATGACATCTTACATTAGGACCAAGCAATTCCAGTATACCATAATATGAAGATTAAATTCACATCTGATGTTATTTACGATTTAACGAAGTCACTGTACATTTAGGGCCTCGTGGCCGAAACATTGTTAGCTTCTACTTATTTATCATTTGGCCATTTGTCGGCTTAGTTTATATACAAGGTGGTCCAAAAGTCTGAACCGCCCCAAATAACTTTTTAAAAACCCAAGATATCAGAAATTTATTAGAAATCTCTAATAGGAAGTCATTTATTGCAAATCTGATGGTGTCTTCAAACTTCACCTCTGACCTCAGGAAGAAAGTCATTAAATTTGTAACTTTTGAATGGTAAGAGCTAGAGCATTAGTTTCAATTAGTAAGTTGTAAAGCATAGTCAAATTAGTCTAAAAACATTTGTTTTATAAATGTATTTTAATTGAAATTAATAGAAAAAAAATGCTTATGGAATAGATGAAACTTATGTTCATGTAGTATTCTAAGCACAGATGTATGACTGACAATAGCTTCTTCCAATAGCTCTAGAGCTAATATGGAGGTTTGCAGCTACAGCTCCAAGTACCATGACAGTGGGTTATAATCTTGCCACAGTCTGTGGCCTTCCTGAACGTGGCCGATGAGCAACACTTCCTGTTTCCAGAAAACGAGCAACGGCACGTCTTAGGGTTTGACGTGTTGGTTGTCAACAGCCAGGAAATCTTTCCCTATACAGTCAGTCTGCAAGCAGCTTGAACATTTCCATCTACACATGCATGACAGCGGACCATGTCCACCAACTCCTGTAATGGATGTTCAACCATTGTTAAATTGAACCACTTCTTGATTGACCACTTCGGTTCATTTTCAATTTTTTGTCATGGTGCATGAGCTTATTGTTCAGTTAATTAAATGAACAATGACCTAATGTACTAAGATAATTTTTGTAAATTGATTAATTTTTTGTTTTTCCATTAATTTCAATTAAAATACATTTATAAAACAAATGTTTTTAGACTAATTTGACTATGCTCTACAACTTACTAATTGAAACTAATGCTCTATCTCTTACCATTCAAAAGTTACAAATTGAATGACCTTCTTCCTGAGGTCAGAAGTCAAATTTGAAGACATCATCAGATTCGCAATAAATGGCTTCCTATTAGAGTTTTCTATTAAATTTCTGATATCTTGGGTTTTTAAACAGTTATTTGGGGCGGTTCAGACTTTTGGACCACCCTGTATAATTGTATCTATTATATTACCCAACCTAAATATATGTTGGCCTAATAAATTGTAATGTCTTGAGAAACTCTTGTTATCCACGTGTTCATTCATTTATCTCTGACCGTTTACATTCCATATCTCAAGGTAAGAAGTTAGTGACTCCTTTTCTGGTTATTTATTCATATAATAAAATACCCGATTCGCTATCGTCACAGCCTGGTAGGTAGTGTTGAACTTCCGCCTCCATAGCCATAGAGTCCACGGGATTAGTCTCCCACCAAAGTGCTGTGATCCCCAAGAATCCTGGGTCGCCGAAGTCGTTCCACCAATGCCAGTAGCATTGGTGGAACGACTTCGGCGTCGGTCGCTGACGGAAGTTCTGGCAGTTAGTTTAACCCTATTGGAGGTTAGTGATGCTGTTCTAAAGCGGGGGTCATTGTATACAACCTCTTCACTATCGTTGTGCATGTGTAAAAACGCAACTATTTGTTACAACGGCAGGAAGACAGGGCATAGAGCGCCTGACTGCGGAAAATCGAAACAAGAGAATTGGAACAAACGAAGAGGATGCAATGACCACAAGTCGAACGGCAAAAGAGGAAGCAAAACGTACAGCGAACTCGCGATGACGGCAATCGGGATCCAAAACGTGGAGCCAACAGAGTGAGCATTGTGCACCCTTCCTCGAATTTTTTATTTACTTCAGGCATATTTTGTTTGATTCTGATTCAACAAAATATGCCTGAAGTAAATGAAAAATTTGAGAAATGCTGCACAGCCGAAAATCTCGACGAGACACGTTCGAAAAGAGCAAAGCGCTGATTGCCACCCCCAATGGACAGGAAGTCATGGTAGCTTGCTGAGAAAGACACAGTGGCGTACCTAGGGGGGGCGGTGTGTGCGGTCCGCACAGGGCGGCACATTTTTGGGGGCGACAGAAATGTCTAAAAACAGTATAAAAAAAAAAAAAAAAAAAAAAAACGAAAAAAAGAAAAAAAATGGAAAAACACCAGAAAAAAATAGGGGGGGGGGCAAACTCAGGAGCCGCTTCGGGCGGCAAAACCTCTAGGTACGCCACTGGAAAGACAGCTTTGTGGTGAACACAACGATGAGAAAAAAACGAGATGGCGTGGACCACAAAAGAAGAAACACCAAACGACATTTACTACTTGGCCAACTGGAACATACGAGGAGGCAGATTATGAAGCATGTGCATTAAAGGAAAGATGAACCGGAAAGTTGCACAAAACGATTATCACAAGACAATCGAACGTGATTATGGAACTCTAGCACTGTACATATGGGTGATACTTCTCTACTACTCAAATACTAGGAGTTAGATCAGTTACACAACAGTTTAGAGTCGGTAATGAAACACATGAAGTTACACTTGAAGACGTCTTTTATGCACCAAGTTTGAAACTGAATCTTATGTGTTGTTTGAAAGTGGACAAAAGGAGGATTAAAAGGGACTCTATACATGATGCGGAAGACTGTAAAGTGTACGAGTCAATGGATGTATCAGTTGATGAGCAGAGGATCTTTCATAAAATTGGTTGGCATTAGTTCTCAGGTTCTCCAAGCACCAGAATGTGCAATTGCATGGAATGATTTAAGTTTTTGCTGTAAACTTCATTTAAATTAAATGAAATTAGGTTTAATTAAAGCTAATCTTGCAATATTATCTGTGGAAAAACCTAGACCATAACCCGGACTGTTCAATTTTGCATAATTTAACCAATCGATAAGCATGATAGTTAAAAGATACCTGTTTTTTAACACCTATTAAGTTATAAATTTGTTATTTTATATTTTAGGAGAAAATCCATTTCAGGTAATTGGAAAGCAAACACAGGTTCTGCAATGCTAGAACAGATTCAGCTGACAGAAAGGTAATGGGACACAATTTAGGACAAACAAAATATATTCGTATTTTTTGAAATCAGATATAAGTTGTGGGTAGATGAAGTATCAGAAATGTTTGGAGGATTGGACATTTGTGCAGTGGAAGCTATTTGTGGAAAAGATGGAAAAGAAATGATCATCGAGGTAAGAAAATATGAAATACAGACGCCCTATTTTACTTACTGTTGTGTGCAGGTGAACGATTCTGCCATGGCTCTTCTGGGAGAAACTCAGGAGGAGGATCGACGGCAGATCGCCGATCTTGTTGTTCATAAGATGCTTATTTATTGCAAGCCGACCATCGCGTAAGTGTAATCATTTGTACAAGTAATTTATACACTAGATAGAAAATTACAGTTAACTTTTCATATTTCACAGGCACGCCCAATCCCGTCAGAGCATCACTGGAAGCTCTCAAAGTGGTTCCCCTGCTGAGATGGAGCGGAATATTTCGTCTGATGCTGGAATGTCCACTCAGGGAACTCCAACTTTGCAACGAAGAGATTCGCAGAGTGTGTTTTGACCAAAATAATATGTCATAGACAAAAACTTCCAATCAGAACATTGTAGAGTATCATCTGTTTAGTTTAGGTAGGTGGATTTATTTCTTATAAATGTTTGGGTGTTTGCAAAAATTGGACGTGAAAAGTGGTTAAAATTACTTTAAATAGCATCATTCCTTTTACTGTCTCCCCTCTCTAACATTACAATTGTCCCACAGTTATTTTGGGACTGCTTTCCTGCATTACAGCTGAGGGACGATTCTAATGTCAGGAAGGAGGAAGGTAAAAGCAATGATGCTGTTTATAGTAATTTTAACAACTTTTCACATCTAATTTTTTCAAATACCCAAATATTTAAAAGAAAAAAAAAACCACCTACCTAAACTAAAGAAATGATGATCTACAACTTTCTAATTGGAAGTTTGCAATTATTCATCGAATGACTTTTCATTGAATTACACATCTCAAATGGTATGTTATATCGAATTATTTTCGATGAAGCGTACCATTCAAGAAGAGTAATTTGATGAAGAGACACCCAAAAAAATATGAATGTGTGAATACATAAATATGAATGTGTGACTACGTAAATATGAATGTGTGACTACGTAAATATGAATGTGTGAATGGCTATTTTGGTTTCTTTCTGGTTTCTTGTGACCCACAGCACTTAATTGGACCCAGTGGTTATTAGCTGAATTGGCAGTGGCCTCCAGGTCTTTAAATGGGCACAGGCTCCTAAAGGGAACAGGCCTCAATTTGGAGCTTTACAGTAGTTACCACTAGTGTTACAAAAAATATAGTAGTTGTAGAAGTTCTTTTTGAATTGTTGCATTACAATTATCATGATTTTTCTCAAAATATAATGATAAGTATTATAGTTTTAGTGTAGAAAGAAATTTGTTTGGATATATTTTTGTTGTCACCATATATTAATGTTGCTGTTACATTTTCTAGCTTCGCAATCCGGCATATCTCGAAGAGATTCGGAGACTTCAGAATCGCGTGCATTTACTAATCGGCGAGCCAATGGCGAGAAAGAAGATTCTGACGATACTATGCGCAATTTGCGAAAAACATTTGCTGGCATTTTTGGAGATATGTAATAACCCGAATTCTCTGTATGTTAATTATGAACTGTTAACTTTTTTTCCATAGTTATATTTTATTTTGCATAGTGATTTAACTTTACAATTTTGGTTATATTTATAATTACTTGGTTTTATAATGTAAATGATTTATATTGTATTAGATTTAACAGGTATTATTGACATGGTACCGGTATTCTGTTCTTGCTTAATCTTCTAAACCAACGTTTTGATGAATATTTTACAATCCGATTTGGAGGTGCCTTTTGGGTAGTCATTAGGCACATTCAAAAAACCCCCAACATGATAGTGTTACATTGTTTTGATCTTCGTAGCATGACAAAAATAATACAACCTCTGGAGAGTCATCTGAACCTATATGGTTGAAATGTATGTTTTATATATTGTATACTATATAGTATTTTGCAGGATCTAAGTATATCATTTGTATATTCAGTGGCATAGCAAGAAGTCAATGGGCCTGTGTGCAGAGCTAGGATTTTTGGTATTTGGCGAGATATGTAGTTGCTATTTTCATTCATCATGGCCCCCTAGGCTCATGAGCCCATGTCAACATCATGCGCTGCATCCTCGATAGCTATGCCACTGTGTATATTAAATAATGAATTTCATAATATAATTGAAAAAAAATGCATTTTGACAATGCATTTGGAATTGTCTAACACTAGTACTTTAAAATGCATTTTGACAATGCATTTGGAATTGTCTAACACTAGTACTTTAAAATGCATTTTAGACAAGTAATAATATTATGAAGTGCAAACCATGGAAAAATATATTACAATATGCATTCCCACGAAATACTATACATTTCACAATATATTGTAATTCATTTTTGAACCATATGATATAGTCATGCCATGAGTTTGATAGTTTCCAATCATTTTTGGATACAATAATCCCATGTTAATATTATGCTATCTTGTAGCAGGAGTTACATTTCAAGAATGCCAACTTTTGTTAACAGTTAGTGCTAAGTCTCATGTTGGGATAATTCTTTAATGAATGCGCCTACTGTTTATTGTTCCGCAATCGCAGTACTTCTTTTAATTAATGGAGTCTAAAGGGAACAATATTACATATTTTCAACTTGATAATGAATTAATTGTGTTCTCTTGATATACGTTTAAGTTTGTCTTTTGTTGGTCTCCACAGTCGTAGAATGAATAAAACAGTTCAGTATGATGTTTAAATATCAAACCATTGTGCGACTTTGGTGAAAAACCAACCGAAGGTTGAAAGTTAGTGTAATTTGTATTATGTATATAGTTAAGAATATAAAACTGAAAAATCAAATTTATTTATTTTAATTTATTTCCAAAAATAATTAATGGAATAAAATACATGACATACTAAATTAATTTATCACCTTAAGTGGATCTTGTGTGGTCTTATCTTCGAATCAATGCAAAAGTATTTGCAGAAAGTTATGTAGTAGTCATTATTTATGCCCTTGATGAGAAGGTAAACCATAAGCAGTAAAATGTTTGTTTCCTTCTCTTATATTACTGTAATTTATAGTCAAGTAATGTATTAATCAGTAGTGGTTATGAAGTAGGGTAGAACATCTTTTGCCAAACTGTTGTGTGCTTGAAACCAAATTTTAACAAGACTGTGTTTTATATAAATGGAAAATATATTAAAATGTTGCTTACAGTTGAATTTTACTAATATTTTAATTTATTAGTTTGAAAGTGATTTCAAGCATATTGTGAACTTTAGTTTCCTTTTGTATAATGTGTTGAGCTTACTATTGTTCTTATCTCTTTTGCTGTCACTTTGGTATAAACCTGAGCCCATGTCTGTTTAACTCATTTATGCAAGTAATTTGAGGAGTGTTTCAGCACCACTATTATAAGTCTACTATTGCTGTGGTTAAAGTTTCAAAATCTTGTTGTTGACAACTGGGTGTGACATTTAAAAATGAAACAACATTCATTACTTGCCAAATTCTTGACGTTTTGTGGTGTTTGTCTGCATGCAAGAAGGTTTTAAAAAATGTATTCTATTTAATGGAAGTAGTGAGACTGGAGTAATAGGGATTTCAATTTCTAATTGGTGATTATCCTAAAAATGAACTGAAGTGATTTGAGCTCACTTAACTTTATGGTGTTCAACAAAAAATTGTAAAAAAAAAACAAGGAAAAAAAGAAAAAAAAAACATTTACTTTGATAATTGGACGGGTTGTTCTTACTCTCCTTTTCAAATAATTTGTCGAAATAAATTATTTTAGTTTGTTGTTAAACAAATTAGACTAATTATCCAAACAAAACAATATTTAATTCTATGCATACAATGTCACCAGTTTAGTCAATTGAAATCCTTTTAACCCTTTAGTTTGATAACCTTATCTTTTATCAAACAAACAATGTTCTGTCAGTTGCACATGTTGCATCCTAGTAGCCTATTTGGTGAATTAAGTGTCATTATCTTATTGCAATAATGTAATTCTATAACAATAATATAGTGTAATAACAAGTAACTACAGTAAAACTAAAAGTATGATGATGGAAGAGATTCTGATGTGATTAAATGTGTTAATGCCAACTGTTTGGAAGGTTTTTTGAATGAAATATTGCGATCCTTAGTTAAAGAGTGTGGAATCACTCTCTGCTAAATGTGAAAATTTAATTTTGAAACCATCTACTTAATTTTTAGTCAAAGATATTCTAAAAACAAATTAGTCACTGACAAATGTGATGATGTCGCTTTTGCACTATATTGACTACATGCCTGGACAGGCTAATTAACACAATTTATGATAAATACAATAAAGACTAACAAACAATGGATTCCCAACACATGTACAATTTATTGGGTATCAGACATATATAGAACTAAATATTCTGGCCAATACACAATATAATACGATTAAAACAGGCCTAAAATGTGACTTGCCAAACTTAAAGGTGCTACTGGCTTTCCGTATGGTCAAAAAGTGGAATCTATAATATTTATGGTTATTTGCTATGCTAAAATAACTGAATAGAATTATACAGGATAATTAAGGTTATTTGCTCTGGTAAATAACAGATGTGCATTAAACAATGGAATAGGATTATTCACCATTGTGAATAATTGGGAAGTACTAAATAAACCAAGTTATGGTTATTTGCGTTGGAAAATAACCGATTGTACTCCATAAGTAAGTTGGGGTTATTGCTATGGCAATCACTGCAACTACCTCGATTACAGTTCGGGTAGTCTGGTATCGCCAAACGACCAATTCTGAATACATGATTGAATTTGTCTGCAAGTTAGAAAAGTTACACGACAGATGTATTCGCGCCTACCGACGCACTAGTTAGGTGCAATGCCGATAAAGGTCCTGCTTCCCCAGCAACATGGGTCTTCAGAAACTCAACTATCATCACTTGTCAAGAGTTAGACCTCGGCTAAAATCACTTGTTACACTCCAACACAAATTTTTTTTGACCATCTAATATTTTAATGCCAGGCACTCCTGATTAAAAAAGAAACAAAAGATTTAAAACAAGCATATAAAATAATTATAAAAAACAACAAAACACAAACGAGAATTCAATAATGCAACAATGCATCAGAGGAACTTTTTTTTTCACACATTTTTTAGGACAAGTTTTTTGACCAATCAAAAAATCTGCTTGTATTTTATCGTATCAGAATTTTATGCAAGTTAATTTGCATATTATTACGCTGCTGACATATTTGAGTTCTAATCATGTATCCTAAAGCTATAATTAAGAAGGTAAAGTAATCAGTGGCAAATAGCAAAAGTTACCACCAAGTAGCTTAAGATATGAACATTCCTTACAGCACGGTGAATTGTGTGTTCCAATTCATACAACAGTTGTAAAAAGAAAGGTGGACCCCCCAAAAAATTAAATTTTTATGACAGGCTGAGGTTAAAGTATGAGGTACGCCATTTGCAGCCACAACAAGAGAGTCACAGTACCAAAGTTGAAGAAAATGCTCCAATTACCAGTTAGTAGCAGAACTGTTTCGAGAGAACTTAAAGACCAAGAATTTTCTTACACTATTGTTAGGAACGATTTGCCATAAAGCAAAAAACACAAGGCTAAACGTGTCTGTATAGTTGACAAAACTTTTTCAGCACAAAAGCTGAAAATGTTTGTGCTTGATTCTGCTATGTTTGTGCTGGTTTGTGCCTTAAATATTTTCGTTTGTGCTGGAAAGGACAAAAAGTTATTAAACATTTAAAATTAAAAAAAAAACCAAAAAAAACTCTTTGGTTTTTTTTTTCACATGGTTCGATTGTACGACGTTTGTGCTTCAACAGGAAAAAAGTTATTATGGACATAAAATTGTTTTAAAAAAAATATATATCTATTTCTTTTTTTTCACATGGTTCGATTGTACTATGTTTGTGCTGGTTTGTGCTGTAAATATTTTCGTTTGTGCTTCAACGGGAAAAAGGTTATTAATAGACCCCGGATAAATGCATAAATGCATAGGAAATATGTTTTTTGCATATTTAGCCAAATTTGGCTATAA
>JAQIXU010001885.1:0-14554 GCA_034701245.1 Strigamia transsilvanica | reverse complement strand
CTGGATTCTTGGCATAAATTTGTTTCCATTGCCTCCGGCTATAAAAAAAAGTAGATTTAGAAACCAGTAATAACTATGTATAAAGTGTCCAAATTTCATGAAATTTTGTCTAATTTTCATAGAATTTGAAAGAAATTTTTTTTTTTTTGGAAAAAAATTTTTCAAAAAAATTTTTTTTTTCAATTTTTTTTTTGGAATTATTTTTTTCAAACCAAATTGTCACACACAATTCCCAACACATAATTTTTATTCACCACCCTAAATATTCGGCATCTCATTTAGCAATACACTATTAAAGCCTGAATGAAATGGAAGTTTTTAGGTCGGGGGTATTTTTGGCTTTCCTACCGAACTTCGACGCGAATTGCACACCACTTGTGCCGCGTCTGTTGACACGGCCTCGGCATGTGCGTACTTTTTTTTTGCGGCAAAAATGTTTTTTTGAAAAAAAATTTTTTTTGAAAAAAAATTTTTTTTTTCCCCGTTAAGATGAGCATTGGCTAAAATGACCCGCCCGCACCTTAATTCGCTAAAATGATCGAATCCCAAAATTTCAACAAAAGCTGTCAAAATTTTATACAAATAAATAAATAAAATTGTATATAAATAAATAAATACCTGTAATTCAATATTGGTTTCATCATTTTCATTATTCTTTTGCTGTTTGGTCTTCAAAGTTTTTGGTTTGACACGAGTACAGCGTTTCCTAACTGCATCTAAAGTAATTCTTTTCGGATTTACTTTATTAACCTTAAAAAATTAATTTTGGTAACGTATAACCTGTTAGATAAATGTTTAATAGATCAAACCTGAGTACTTGTAGCAGGAATTGGATCAGGGTTGAGTGTTGTTGGCCCATTTGGATGTACAAAATGACAACTGCAAACATAGGTGTGTTGTTTTATTTTTGATAATTGCATGTCATTCCGACATGCGGCAATCCAACGCAGAGCCCTTTCTTTTCCAATTGGTGTAGAAGGTTTGGGAAACGGAATAAATCTAACATCCTTACAATCCTGTTTGTCACTATTGTTGTGGCATTCACCGTAAGCACAGTGTTTACCCATTCTGGATGATAAGATTTGGAATAATTGTTATATCATTAGTCAATATCAAGGATGTTGGTTTAAGATGTAAATTAGTGTTATTGTTTTGAAAAAAAGAAATTTATGTTTTTGAATCGAAAAAATAATTTTTTGGGTTAAAAAAATGATTTTTAGAGTTGAAAAAATGTTTTTTTTTTTTTTAGTTAAAAAAATGGTTTTTTGAATTGAAAAAGCCATTATCGAGCTGAAAAACTCAATTATCGAATTGAAAAACTCAATTATCGAAAGAAAAAACTATTTATTTTTACTAAAAAAACAAATTTTCAACAGAAAAACCAAATTCTGAACCGAAAATCCAAATTTTGGCACCAATAAAACATTAATCTTACCTGTGGTTTTTTTTTTACGATTTTTTTACCTCTTTTTACAAAAATAAAAGAAAATAAAATGAAGAAACTAAAAAATTGAAAATAAAAAAAAAATAAATGAATATTTTGAATATCTTACTTGTGTAATGTTTTTTTTAGTTGGGAAATGTTTTTTGAGTTGAAAAAATAATTTTTTGAATTGAAAAAGCCATTATCGAGCTGAAAAACTCAATTATCGAATTGAAAAAATCAATTATCGAATTGAAAAACTCAATTATCGAATTGAAAAACTCAATTATCGAAAGAAAAAACTATTTATCTTTACTAAAAAAAAAAATTTTCAACAGAAAAACCAAATTCTGAACCGCAAAATCAAATTTTGGCACCAATAGAACATTAATTTTACCTGTGGTTTTTTTTTCTTCGATTTTTTTTACTTCTTTTTACAAAAATAAAATATAATAAAATGAAGAAACTAAAAAATTGAAAATAGAAAAAAAAATAAATGAATATTTTGAAAATCTTACTTGTGTAATGTTTTTTCTCCAGTAATTTTGTGAGCTTGATGATAAATTTGGCCCTGCACTTTTTGTTGGCACCGTGATGTCCAGTTTCGCCCAATTATAGGATTATAGGAATGAGCATATTTTCAATTTCCGGTGTTGGCACAGCATTCCTCCACCCCTTCCTCACCCGCCAGTGGTTGTAAACCACCCCTTTCACCCCTTAACCACCAGTGGTTGTAAACCACAAGAACAATTTACAATAATTTATCAAAATGCACTTTTTATTTATTCAATTTTGATCGAATCAATACAGAAATTAATTACGATGTTTCTTGATTCCTTCTCTAGCCGATTCATCAGTTGCATCGTTGCCCACATCTCCCGAATTCGCCTTAACTTATTCCTACAAAAAAAACTCTTTAAATCATATTTCCAATCAAATAAAACAGTGAAATGTACTTATGTTTTGATATTTACCAATGCAACGCCCCCGTGCGAGGCAGTGAAGCCAAGTTAGAAATTCAAGTTTAAAGGACCAGGGCCAGTGCCCTTTATAATGTAATGTTCATATAAAACATTTATTGATCCATCGTAATCAATTGCATTTACACCTTTTTTGGGTTTTAATTTCTTGATTCTAATTTTAAATAATTTTTTTTTCTTTTCAAAATTTCTTATCTTTCTTTTTGGGTTTTTATTTATTAATTTTTTTTATTTTCAATTGTTCGGTTTTTTTAAATTTTATTTTACTTTTTTGTAAAAAAAAAACATTTTTGTGAAAAAGTTGTTTGTTTTATTTTTTAATTTGTGAAAAATACAACAAATGGATTATTCATTTGCTGTACATTACTAACATTTCCTATCTGTGTTTATACAACATGGAGACCCACAATGCTTCGCGACTAACACTAGCCAATCAGAGCGCTGATCAAATAACTGTGTTGAAACTGTGAGCCGTGCCGTGTCCTGGTAGGTTTATTGTGTTCGTGCTTCTATAGCTGCGGTAGGGCAAAACACCACGGTAGAGCAAATTGGCCTGACTACCGCGTGACCGGCACGAAAAAATGAAACGGAAGTGAAATGCGCATGCGCAGCGACGCAGCGACACGCTGACGCGCATGCGCAGAGACAAGCCGACCAGCAGTTGAGAGGAAAGAGAGGCAATTCAACACAAATTTAACGAAAATTTGACAAAAATTCTACAAAAATTTGAGGAAATTTGACAAAAAATTCTACAAAAATTTGACAAAAAATTCTACAAAAATTTGAGAAAATTCGACAAAAGAAATTCGACAAAATTCGACAAAAATTCGACAAATTTAAATTTATTTGTTAAATTAAATTAAATTAAATTAAATTAAATTAAATTAAATTTAGATTTATTAGTTAATTTTTGTTAAAAGCAATGCATAAAATCAACTTTCCTAAGAAGTTTCACTTCTACCGCGCGAGATTCCCACGCATATTTTTTTTTTATCTAAACCTACTGTATTTGGTCTACTTTTCTGAGCTTTTTGCTCATATTTTGGTTAAAACTACTGTACGCACCTTTGGCTTTCATTAGGTTGCCTCCAATGTGTTTGGACTGCACAGGGCCTAGCCAACCAACAAATTATGAGTGTTTTATTATTAATAATTATGTTACTCACCCATATAGTTGCTTCCTTGGATTTCAACCTTTTGTTCGACCTTTTCGACATTTTGGTTGGCTAAATATCAAATTATTCGTGAGTAGGAAAAGAAAAGTCGAAAAATTTCTTACGTGCATTCATTGTCAATGGTCGTTGTTTTTGACGTTAAGTTTGACAGCTTTGACTTTAGGGCGTATTGATATATGTGAGGAAATGGCGGATGCCTTATCACTTCTATTTATAGACATTACTGTTCCTGGTAATTTTTTTAAAAAATTTGTTTTAATGTTTTAATCGCATGTGATCAAAGTTATGCCAGTTAAAATTTATAGAATTGTAATAATGTTTTTTAGTTTGAATTTTTTTAATGACAAAATTTTCAATGTTTAGACTAGAAAAAATGTAAAAAAAATTGTGAGCAATACAGTTTACTGCTGATCAAATTATGAAAAAGAAAATGTTTGCTATTCAGATAACGATATCAAGGTGAGTAATATCTCATAGAACATAATCCAAAGACAGAAAGTGTTTGCAGCAATTATTTCAGTCAAGAAAAACTACCACATATTGTTTTCACGAATCCAGAGCAAACATGGGATATCCTATGTTTGTAGGGCATCATTTGTTGTCATATTATTTTTACAACATATCAACAGTTACAAGTTGAATTTTTGATAGAAAAAGTGTATGCAGCACCTCCACGGAATCTTGCTATAATCTGAGCTCAATCTGCTAAATTATTTTGTTAGCCCATTACTAAACTCATAATTTGGGTGTAATTCAGAAATTTAGTTGGAAAATATTGAAAATTTCTAAAATAATGTCTGTATTTTGTAATTAATTGGTGTTACCATATATCTGCCATACTTATACTTGCAGTTTAGATTTACTGTCTATTTAAATGTTCCTATGACTCAATTTTGCCATCCATTTTCGTGGCTTGGGCATGAGCCAAGAAATTGTTTTAGGAAAACTTTTGTCCTATTCATTTGTTTTTGCTACAAAATTGTGACTTTGTTTATTGGATAATAAACGGCGGTTTAAGTGTAATGGACATCAAAACTGTCACTAAATGCGTAATGCCTTTTACCAGAACGGTATATTTTACTCTTATGTATCGAAGGGATAGGAGACCAAACAATGGACATATCAGGGGAAAAAGGACATGTGGTGACTTTAAATAAATAGTCCTTCAACTAATTCAATAATATTTCTTGTAGGTTACAATTGATTTACTCATTTTGAATGTTTGAATGTTTTTCTTTTCACACGGAGGAGGAATCTACTGTTGCGAGATAAAAGCATGCGGTTATTTCTTGCTATACAGGGTGAGTCAAAAGTCCAGAAACACCTTTTTTTCTTGAAAATGACCAAAGATATATCAATTCTATTGATGTAGGCATATAGGAAGTCGATGGTGGGCTATCCAGTGGTCACCATAAATTTGACCCGGAAGGTCATCTTCAAGGTCATTCACTTTCTAACTTTTAAACCAATCAGGTTAGACTAAAATTTCCAATTATTAAGTTGTAGAGAATCATCTAATTAGTCTAAAACAAATTATGGTTAAATGGGAAAAAAATGAAGAAAAACTACATTTTCAGATTTTCGAAATGTGATGAAAAAATTCAAAATTAACATTTTTTATGAAAAAATAATATCAATATTAATTGTTGCTTAATGTAACAACTTTAAACACAAACAGAAAAACAATGAAAAACAATTCTTTTCATTTTTTCACAAATTAAAAGTTTAAAACAAAACTCTGAAGCACCAGCTACAGATTGTAAAACATTTGTGCAGAACCAAATAAAACTTCTACAATCATGTATATTGTGGCGAATAGTGGCATACTTGAGAATTGGCTTTTGATATTGTTTTTTTTTCCATGGAAAATGTTGATTTTGAATTTTTTCATCACATTTCGAAAATCTGAAATTGTGGTTTTTCTTCATTTTGTTCCCAATTAACCATAACTTGTTTTAAGCTGTTTAGACTAATTAGATAATTCTCTATAACTTAATAATTGGAAATTTTTGTCTAACCTGATTGGTTTAAAAGTTAGAAAGTGAATGACCTTGAAGATGACCTTCCGGGTAAAATTTATGGTGACCACTGGATAGCCCACCATCGACTTCCTATATGCCTACATCAATAAAATTGATATATCTTCGGTCATTTTCAAGAAAAAAAGGTGTTTCCAGACTTTTGACTCACCCTGTATAATCTTATTTTTTCGTACTGCGTCAGAATAAAGACAGTCTCGTTTTTAATCATCAACTCAATAAAAATCATGTTTTTGTTTGTTGTTGTAGTAAAGTAAAGATAAATTCAGTCATTCATGCATGATGATGTTTTGTACTGTGGATTTACTCAGCTCCAGGTCTTTAGCTGTCTGTCGTCCAGATTTACCATCAATATAAGATTAAGTATCAAATTTCGGACATGACTGCTTAAAGCTTAGCCATATGTTCTATGTATGTTTCAAAGTTACTTAACCATTCAATTTGACTGAATAAAGTCACCTGATACTAATTTCATGACATAAGTTTATTGAAATCTACAGTATGCCGGCCCAACTCACATGAGGCAATTACCGTCTTGTCCCAATTTAAACTAAAATAACATTTGATCCATTTCAGTTAAGTGATCAAATTTTTAAAAAAAAAAAAAGATAGCCCATAGTTTGTACTTAAATTTCCATTTGTTGGTTTTTATTAAAGTTATTTTTGTCCATGTAGCCCAGTACACATGGGTCTGGGTTTTATTCAGGGGTTTTCAAGGGTAACGTAAATGCGACTCCCATTGTTTAATTGGTGACTGTCAATAATTTCTTCTATTTCGTCATCTTCATCTTTTTGCTGAAAAGAAATTAGAATTATTCATTTTTTATTTGACAATACTAATAATAATAAATATGAATATAATTTACGTGATAAATTGGATAAGTAATCGACCATGATGTATGTAATGGCCAATCTCTTAGATACATCATGTTTACAATTTTATTGACACGTACACATGTATTAATAAATGCACCGCAACAAATAGACAATTCCGGTTATTACCCATAGACTAGTAAATATTACAGTACTATTCCACTACGGACCTTTGGTGTGATTTGCAACAAAGGTATCAATGTTTTGGACAGGTTGTTGAAAATTTTTTGAAAATGAACTAATTTTTTTTAAATTTAAATTTCTACTTGTTTAGTAATCTTTTATTTTTTGGAAATTTAATAAAACAAACCCTGCTCATTTATTTCTGGATGAACACAAGGCTACGCAACATGTGTGAGTGATTAGCATTTTTTGAATATGATGACATTTGTTGCCCCCACACCCCTTATGAGATGTACCGTACCGTAATCAAAGCTATTATTGTGGGCGGAACAAAAGTGCATTATGTCATAATTTTCCAAAGGTCTATTCCGCCTGGCAATTGAGTTTTTTCCTATTTATTTATTTATTAAATTAAAAGTGTTCCAATGGAACAGATACATATGAAAGTTATGGTTCAATCTGAGTGGACATGAGATGGTCGTAGAGACGGCGGTGTAGATGTTTGCAGTGGAAACGGCACTTGGCGGCCGGACAGTCGAAAACGGTCGTGCGGACATCCAGCGGTAGGTCGTTCCACGAAGGGGTTCAGCATAGGGGGAAAGAACGGAGGAGAGAGGCAGGTGAGCGGGTTGCTGTCTCGAACTTATACCGTCTAGTATTACGAGAGGCGATGTCCGAGTCGGAGGGCATCGGTGAGGGCAGAGAGGTCGTACAGGCACAACAAGTTCGTAAGTGTTAGAATGCGGTGACGGTTGCAGTAAGGGGTGACTCGGGTCCGGGGCGGGATTTTGTAGGCCTCACGGAGGACACGGTAATAATCATTTCTGAGGGGAGTCTTAAAGCGATCGGGCGAGGAGTTCCTCACGACGGAGGCGTAAGAAATAATAGGATGAATTTTGGTTTTTATACACAGTGTAATCTCGTGGAGGGAAAGAACGCGGCGGAGGCGTTTAAGGATGAAGGTGAAGCGCAGGAGAAACGATGTAAGTTTTTGAATGTGGAGGGCGAAGGTCAGGTGGGGGTCAAGCATGAGGCCAAGCACAGGAACAGAGTGGGTGGGGTCGGAGGAGAAGAGATCAGGGCTAGTGCAGTAGAGACTTGGGACAGGAAGTTGTCGCCTACAAAAGAGCGTATAGTCGACTGGAGGGGAAGATTGAGGAGTGGGCTAGAGACTAAATTAAACAACATATACGCACCTTTAGCTTTTATGTTGCAAAATTTGTCCACAATGGATTGAAGTAGTACACGGCATGTGCTCTTTTTTTTCTTATTTCTTCCTTTTGTTCAATTTTTTTATCTAAGTACTTTAAAAACTGGTCACCTATGTAGGTTATCAACGTTTCACTTATGTACTCTTCTAACTTGCCATTGGGCCCAGTTTCATTCTTGTTAATCCATCTTGAGGTCAGAGTGACAGCATTAACCAAACAGAAACAGAAAGAAAGAGAATTTTTCTTAAAATTATTACGTGATTTCTTGATGCTGACAAGCTTGTTTAACTTTCTTACGGAACGAGGCTTTTCCAGCTTCAGTAGTTGGCACTGTACCAATCTTGTGTATAATTGGAAGAATAGTGAATCTATTGTCGCATGCAGCTACAAGCTCCTAGCAGTTGCACAACCACAGTAAAGATACGAAAGGAAAGATTCAATTTTCTTAAGGTGTCTGTCCAATCTTGGCATCCTACATCATTGATGAATTGGTCAAGCGCATTGGGTGTAAGCACGAGAAGAAAAAGTTTGAGTGTATTCATTTTTGACAAAAGTTGAACGTCCCACTCTTTCATATGCGGAACTTCAAAATCGAGAATGAGTGTGAACGGTCGGTCTCTCAATACTTTCCACAGCAAACTGAAGTATAAAGAGCAAACTTGGTATTAAGATGCTACGTTTTGGTTGTATATAAGTTATTCCTACCTGGCAAATTCACAACCAGTGGAACTGTGGAAACTTAGGACTGTATCTATCGAGTCGAGGTCCAGTCTTTTTCTTGGGTTTTCATAGTTTAGATGGACAAAAACTGCAAGCTGAACTGGAAACAAATAATAGGCAAATGTGTGATAAGGGACTATTCATAAAAGTTATTACGTAACGCAAACATTTTTTATCTTATTTTTATTTGGGATTTTGATGGATTTTGTAGAAAATTATACTTTAACTAGCTGTGGACATACATTTTTTACTTCTGCCTAATTTATGTGCAATTTGTTGTTGGGAGACCCCAATGCCTTTAGTCGCCGTATTTCAGCGATTTCTGCAGTATCACATGTTTTAAATTTTAAATTCAAGTTATAGGGACATAATCAAAGTGAGGTTCCAGTACACAAGAAACAAAATAATGGTAAATTACAACACAAATCTAGTTTGTAGTAAAACGCACCTGGAACATGCTCTATTGGTGGTCCGTGAATTTCCTTATTCACCTCAAATCCATCGCCCGAATAGATATCCTCTGTAAATGATTAAATAATTGAATAAATAGAAACGATTGTCAATTACAAGTAGAATGAATTCAATCAAAATTGGTACGCACCTCCAGCAAAGGTAACGTAAACTTCTTCCTCATTAGCCAAATGGTGAAGGTCAATAATTTCTTCAAATTTGTCATCTTCGTCTTTTTGCTGAAAGGAAATTGGAAATTTTTATTATTGTTGAGATAATAATAATCATGAATGTGATTTACTTGATAAATTGCTTTGTCCATATTCTTGAAGCACTTGTTTATCTTGAGTTGCTTTTTCAAATCCTTTAGCGTGTTTTGACCTGCTGGCAGAGGAACTCTTTTTTTACGACCATAAACAAGCACTTTAACTTCAATTCCAACTGAAAAGAAATGATAGGCAAAATTTGATATGGACAAACTCTATAATTTATACATGGAGTTGCATTTGATGGTGCTGCAGGTGTTGGAACAGTCGTCACATGAATGCTTTGACCTATGTAGATACCTCCTGTAAATGATTGCAATTGGAATTACACTTTAAAAAAAAATTAAAATTGATTTAGTCTCCTTAAATGCCTCATGAAAGGCACAAATTATTAACATCTCGTAAATCTCGTCATAACTTTTAAAAAGTAAGACACAAATTGTGCTCCGAATCTTCCTTCTTTCATACAACTTACTTATATGCATTGCGCATGTGTGGTATTTTCGATTTGCGAGTTAGTTTGGTGCCCATTTAGGAAATTATCCATAGTTACCAAGTGACTTATGGAAACCAAATAAAAGAAGAAAAGTGACTTCTTCTTTTGCAAATTGGACGCACTAAGAACAAGGTGCATTGTTGGAGAAAACTATGGCATTAATAGAGTACTTGTACATTGTTGTATTATTTTGCGTTCAATTCAATTGTTAATTTTTTAAGTGCTACATATTATTTTTGTCAATTGTTCCCCCCTCCCACCAGTGAATGTGATCCAAATGCTATTTATAACTTTGTGCCTGTATGTAACAGGATGTTACTCACTAGTTATGTATCTGTATCTGTATGTGCAACACTGAGATTATATACTCTGTATTTAACCAAAGATTACTTCAAATATAATGGACAATTTATGTGAGAAACAGTGAATGATTATTTGTGTCATAAGAAAATCAGCAAAAAATTCTTCCAGTGAAAACCAACATACAGTACAGTAGAACCCGATTATCCGAACCCCTGTTATGTGAACTCCCGGTTATCCGAACATCAGTGATCGTATTCCAGACTGACATAAGTGGTATCCGAACAACACTTATGCCACTCTGGAAGAAAAGATAACTTCTTTATTTTTTAAGACATTTGGTAGAATACGTACAGTATGATGTACGCATGTCATAAAAGCAGTAATTTATACTTAGAAAACATAGAAAACGATTTCTTTGCATGTGTGTATGAGAACAATTCGGGAAGCCACTACACAGTCAACTGCCCATTGTGCACTGAATTGTCGGAAGTGTTCTGAGCTAGCTTAGGCAGTGATCTAGTTCATACAATACAACTGGATTTTACTTATCTAGTTTAAACATTTTTAGACTAGATAGTTTTAGGCTAGATGCGTTTGCACTAAGAACCAGAACTAGAGTCTGATGTTAGGTAAGCCTACATTTTCTGGTGCGATCAAGGTGTAAGAACGTTAATCCAACCAGAGTGTCGGATGATTTGAATTTTCTGGCAGTGACGGTTAGAAGGGGATTCTACGTTTGCAGTATGCCTCAATAAGGACCAGTTAATTAGATGCCCAGATTTGATTAAACTCGCATTTTAGGGTATGCCCTCCAAAGTGAGGTAATGCCGTATAAATAAATAACTGAGATTGGCTGATGACTGCTTCTTGCTGAAATCAGTACGAAGTTACTTTGTTTCAACCTCCATAATTCCCCCTCAATTGAGTTTTTGTTTATATACACACACCTTCAGATTCTAAGTGGTTGTGAAGAATTTGTACACCTCCACTAGCACCTGCTTAAAAAAAAAGATTTCAAAATTTTTCTATGATTGGACAATACAATAATATGCACTACTTTGTCCAATAGCATCAGTTTGGTCAACGTCTTCGCCTATGGCCTTGAGCAACTTGTCCATACTTCCAGTTTGATTCTCGTGATCCCATCTTGAGATTAGAGTAACAACATTAACCAACAAAAAGAGAAGAAAAGAAGTTTTAAAAATTCTCACTTGATTCCTTGATACCTACAAACTTCTATAACTTTCTCAGGCAACAATGCTTTTTTAGCATCAGTAGGCCATTTAAAGTCTTTGTGCATAATTGGAACAATAGTGCAATTATTGGCGAATGCAGCTGCAATCTCCTATCAGTTGCAAAACCTCCTTCGGATGTTTGTACTGAAAAACCAACTTTTCTTACTTTGTGTATCCAGTCTTTGCATTCTACATCTTTGAACCATCTGTCAAGCGCCTTGCGTGTGAGCACGAGAAGAAAAACTGAAGTTTGTTTAATGTGTGACAAGATTTGTTCGTCCCAGAAACCCGATTTCAGACCCTTAACATTGAGAAAAACATTAAACTTTAGGACTTCCAAATTTTTATGCAGCAAACTGAAATATAAAGTGCAAACTTGGTATTACGATGTAGTGTAATGCATGTAAATTCTATTCCTACCTGGCCAATTCACTTCCATCGACCCGACGGTAACTTATGAATATATTAGGCTGTTAAAAAGATCTTGTGTTATTAACGAATGCATGAAAAGTCGGTAAAATTTTAGAATAATTTGCTTCTGCAATCCACCACTAACTCGGTTGAATAAGTAATACACGTACCCGCATCTTGTCGAGTCGTTTCTAGTGTAAAATAAGTGTAGTCATATTATTGGAAATGGTGAATGTTTTTCTTTTCACACGGAGGAGGAATCTGTTGTTGTGAAAAAATGGCGAATACGTTATTGGTTAATAAAATGGAAGTTGCGTAGATTCTGGATAACAAATTTCTTATCATAGATAAAAGCATGCAGTTGATGTTTCCTGCTATAATCTTATTTTTTCATACTGCGTCAGAATAAAGATAGTCTCGTTTTTAATCATCAACTCAATAAAATTCATGTTTTTGTTTTTGTTACAGTAAAGTATAGATAAATGCAGTCGAATCTCGTTGTTAATGAATTGCAACGGACCCGAGAAATCGGTTCGTTATAACGAGAGTTCGTTATATCAAATTACAGTTTTTAGTTGAAAAAATTCAATTTTAATTATAAAAAACATTATTGTTATTAGTCCTAATTATTATTATTAGTAGTCCTAATTATTATTATTAGTAGTCCTAATTATTATTAGTAGTTGTCCTAATTATTATTAGTAGTAGTCCTAATTATTATTAGTAGTACCGTAGTTCTAATTATTATTATTAGCCCTAACTATTATTACTATTGTAATTATTATTATTAATGGTGTCTAGCCTTAGAGAATAAACCAACTGTGGCAAAATTATTCTTACATCTTATCGTAAATCCAATTAAAATTCAAAAGGACTGTCAACTAGATGCGATTTGATCACAGACAGCATAAGTTTTCTGTTAGATGTCACACTACGGCGAATCACTCCACCTCTGACTTATCTCTTGCTTAAGCCATTTTGAATGGGTATAGTCATTCAAAATGGATACGATACACAATTTTATTTATTTATTTATTTATTTATTTATTTAATTCACAACACTCCTAGGGAGTAAATATAAGAGAAACGAAAAAACAGGGGTTAGGCGGTTTGTTGTTCCTGTAGAAGGTGGCGATGCAGGCGGCGATGGAAGTGTCTGCAGTGGGTCCGGCAGCTTGCTGCCGGGCAGTTAAATATCGAACCGCGAAGGTCCGACGGGAGGGCATTCCAGGGTGCAGTGCTCCTGTAGGGAAACGAGCCGAGCCGGTAGGACGATGGACGAGAGAC
This sequence comes from Strigamia transsilvanica, assembly GCA_034701245.1. Classification (NCBI taxonomy): domain Eukaryota; kingdom Metazoa; phylum Arthropoda; class Chilopoda; order Geophilomorpha; family Linotaeniidae; genus Strigamia; species Strigamia transsilvanica. The sequence continues at coordinate 1,562 of JAQIXU010001885.1, read as the reverse complement.
AATCTCGAACTTGTGCCGTCGCGATGGCCGGCAGGAGACGTCCGAATTGAATTGTCCTGAAATAAAATGGGCAGGGTGGAGACGGTCCCGGAGGGCATCCGAGAGGGCCGAGAGATCGTGAAGGAGGAGGAGGTTAGACAGGGTGAGGATGTTGTGGGAGTTACAGTAAGGGGTGACCCTGGTCCTGGGGGGGATCCTAAAAGCCGTCCGAAGAACCCTGTAGTACGCCGTCTTCAGGGGGATGATGAATCGGCTCGCGGACGATGACCAAAGTACCGACGCATACGCCAATTTCGGGTGAATCTTCATCTTGATGTAGTTGGAGAGCTCGCGAAGGGACAGGACCCCGCGGAGACGTTTAATTATGAAGGTGGAGCGTAGGAGGAAAACCGTCAGTTTCTGGATGTGGCACGCGAATGTTAAGTGCGCGTCCAGAGTTAAGCCAAGGACGGTGACGGAATAGGATGGGTAGGGGGCTTTCGTGTGGAGTCGGGAGAACGAGATGACATCCGTTTTGTCGGGGTTCAAACTCATATCATGGGACCGGTACCAGTCCGACAGGAGTTGTAGGTCCCTGCCGAAGGGATCCGGCGGGGCGGGGGAGTCCGTCGAGCGGGTCAGGAAATTATCGTCCACGTACGACCTGATTCTTGACCCGAGGGGGAGGCGGAGTAGGGGGCAGCAGACCGAGTTGTAGAGCATGGGACCGGTCACCGAACCCTGAATAACCCCGCGGAGCAAAGGGAAATCGCTCTCCGAGGGATCCGTTGAAATGTGGAAGGACCGGGCCGAGAGGTACGAGGCGAATAGGCGGAGGGGGACCGGACCAATTTCAACCGGTAATAACCTATCAGACGATTGCTTCGGGATTGGTCAACTCAACGATGGCTGTTTTGTATTGGCTCTTCTCGTTATTCATCATTTTATGCCGTATGTAGTAGTAAATTATCGATTAAATTCTGGTGTTGCTAAAAATGGCTTATTCGGTTGGCATATGGAATTCGAAGGAGGTTAACTTTAGGGATTGAAGTTGTGGTGATTCCAAGGGGATGTTCCCCTGTCGCCTCATGCTAAATCAGGAATGCCCAACCTTTGGGTCTCCTGTTTAGTCATCACTTCCCCTTGCTGATTCACTCCCTTTTCAACTTCCCAGGTGCGTGGCCTCAGACAATGTTTGTTGCTCGCTTTGACACCTCATTGGTCAGATTGGTCACATGACGGAGGGTATGAAGGTGGGAATTTCTCACCTTTAAAGGCTCGTTTACAATGCTGCGAATTTTCACGTGCGAATTGTTGGCATGCGAAATTCGTAAAACGCATACGCAACAAAGTAGACTTCAAGTCTATTTTGAAATTTCGCATGCAAACTGTTGCTTAGCGAAATTTTGGGTGCAAATTGTTTCGTTTGCTTCATTTCAAACGTGTTAACGCAGCATTATAAACGAGCCTTAAGGCTGAACAGAACCAACAACTGAACACACCACAACTACTGCCAGTACCGAGATCCTTGATAGGTTATATGTGTTTATTTAAATCATGCACCAATCTTGTGTAATAGTATT
>JAQIXU010001884.1:0-14559 GCA_034701245.1 Strigamia transsilvanica | reverse complement strand
TCACACTGCTCATCCATGTCCAATCCAGACCCTTATTTGAAAACCAAATATCAACATTCATCAGAGATTTCATTCTCAGCGGAGGCGCAATGGATCAGGATGATGATTCAACTGATTTCGCCATTCAAGACACAATGAGTAATGAAGAAAATGAAGACATCGCATCACTCACTGAGTCAAACACTTTGAAAGACAATGGCAAGCAAGTTTTGGTTTTTTTCAAAGATGACGTGATTAAACGTCGAGGAAAACGAACCGCAGATCCAAAAAAGCCAAAGTCGAAATTATCAAGACAGGAAGTACAAAGAATCGTTTCACAGTTAAGAAGCAACCTTAAAGGAAAAACTGTAAACATGAGAACCATTTTGGATGGTCTGGAAGAAATCGAAGGGGGAAATGAACTTGGGAATTTATTCAGTAACTCAGTACTAGCAGCCATTAGAGAGTTTTTCTTGCAATTTGTGTCAAACTTGCAATTAGTGTGATTTTAAACATTTAATTGCAGTTTGCACAAATTCAGTCCACATTTGCTCAGGTATTCCAATTTTTAACTAATTTTAATCAATCTTTATTGCTAAAAGCAACTTTTAAATCATTTTATAACCAAACAATAATTATGTAATTTTTAAAAAGTTACTAATAAATAATTTTGCTGCGTGATTTATTTTAAATAAATAAGAAATTTTTTGCTGAGGGGGATGGGAACCACAAATTATGACATCTGTTTTCCCCTCCCCCATCTTCTTTTGTCACACTTGAGCGTCTTTGTGCTAAATCCAACCATCTGTTGATCTCAAGATAACTTTTATTCTTTTACCAAAAGAAGCAAATGGGCTCTGATTGCCCCACTTTCGACTGTGGGTTTGAAAATTGTCTCCAGATACAAACACGTGGATGTGGCGGAAGATTTTACGCTTGACATCAACCAAAACAGTAAAAAAAAAAACCATATTGGAATAATCAGCACTAAAGCTCGCCCTTGCCTACAAGGTACAATTACTAACAGTGCATGAAATGGTGATATGGAAAGGAAAAATGTTTGATTTCACACTCTGTAATCATGCGTTGGAATTAAAGGGTATAAGGCAAAAATCTGTGCAAAATTATAGGTTTTTTTGTTGCAAGAAATCCATAGATTTTGTAGCTAAATTGATACATTTAGTGTGTTGAAGTCTGGAAATGAGACTTAGAAACATCGTGTGACTTTTCAACAGTTCCTCCATCACATCCCCCTTATTTTTTTTTTTTAGTTCTGTTAGCAAATTATAGGTTTTCTACTGAAAGAAATTCATTTCTGGGGCTAGAAAACATTCCATGCATGTATTTAGAACATTCCATCAGCTAAACACTATAGTTACTGACAACTTATTGTTCTCTGCACAAATATTGCCATCTATTGTCAAGTTTAAACAATAAATAAGTTGAGAAAAGAAAATCAAGAGCTTGTGTGTTTATTAACTAGAAATTTTGGCAAAAATCTTCATCTTACCTTGCTCCAATGCCATTTATACCAGGAATTTCGAAAACTTCCTGGTGGTGTCATGAAAACCACTTGGTACTCATCTAAATTTATACCCCCTCAAATGTAAACATTATTTATTTCAACCGAGAAAACTTAAAATAAAATGTTATAAAATTTATTGCAAATTTTTCCCAGAAACAACATTTGCAAAATTTACAACCAGAGGCGCGAGCGACTCATCGAAACCGATTTCGCGATTTTTCCACTAAACCTTTCGCAATTTATAAACTATTTTGCACGCTTAATGCTATTTAAGTGAAAATTACCCGGATTCAAAAACAAACAAAAAAAAAAAAAGCAGTAGTGCAAAAACAAACAAACAAAAAACAGGAGAAGACGAAGACGAAGAAGAGAAAAAAAACAACACGGAAGCTGTGCAAATTGCAACAAAAACTGACGAATGTTGATCTTGATTTTGGTAAGGCGAGACACACAAGGGTTGCTGGCCTTCCCATTTACGGTGAGGGCTGCCGGCTACGATGAGTATATTTAGCTCAAGGGGCCTTCCCACTTTAATTTTACAAATCGAGTGCAAGGTAAAATTTGAGCTTGGCTGCATTCAGTATTCGATACTTTTCTCCTACAAATAAAAATAGTCTGTACAAGTCGTGTTTGATTGACTCGATTTATGCCAACCTCCATTTTGTTGTTCAAAAAATTATTTTTTCATTTTTTCGTCCAGAAAATGCAAAAATAAATAAATAAAAATTATAATGGGTTGTTTTAAAAGTTTGGTTCTGAAATGATTTATGAAATCAGTTTCTTGCAGCCTGATATTTAATTGACCAGACATGATGCGTCTCGCGTGTTACCATGGCAATGAAAAACAGCGTCTCATTGTCCTCGACGCGGCGGCTGGTCTCGCGAGCACATATGGTTCTCTGAGATTATTACCCTCTTGAAAGCGTCGTACTGCAATCTGACGCAACTTCAACACTTATTAGATCATTATTATTGGGCGTCAGGTGCCGAAATTAAAATTTAACTCAAAATATTGTTTTTTTAAACGAAATTTCAACGCGAATTTAAACTTGTTGCAATGATGCAACTTTCCCACACGCCAATGTCGAGAGCGCGCCGGGGCCCCGGTAAAATAAAATTGTCCTGGGCCCCTGCCTGGTTTTCAGACTGAAAATAAAATAATTTTTCAACGTAATCAGGCCCTGGGCCCCCTCCGGGCCCCTGCCCCTGCTTTGTTTTCAGACTCAATTATTCAACATACTCGGGCCCCGGGCCCCTGCCTGGTTTTTAGACTAAAAACAAAAGATTTCTTCAACATAGTCAGGGCCTGGGCCCCCTCCGGGTCCCTGCCTGATTTTCAGACACAAAACTACATTTTTTCAACACAGTCCCCTGGTAAAATAAAATTTTCCCGGGCCCCTGCCTGGTTTTTAGACTGAAAACAAAAGATTTCTTCAACATAGTCAGGCCCTGGGCCCCCTCCGGGACCCTGTCTAGTTTTCAAACACAGAAAACCACATTTCTTCAACACAGTCGGGCCCCGGGCCCCCTTCCAGACACAAAAAAAAAACATTTTTTCAACCCACTCGGGCCCCGGGCTCCCTTCGAACCCACGGGCCCCGGAAATTTTGTCCCGGCTTTCCCCCATTCTCGACGACCCCGCCTGTGTGAAACGCAAAAGGAGGTTAGAAGGGACAATTGACACGTGTACTCAGTTAGGGCTAATGGCCTTTATATTTGGCTATTATTAGGGCTTTGAGCCTCCTAAACTCTGACCTTCAAGTAGATGTGCATCCACAAATCGCGACACGAAAACAATTCAATGCAAAAAAAAATATATTTTAATCATTTAAAATTCTAAATTTAATCCTTATCACTTGAAAACAAAATAAAAAATCACGCGTGGGAAACCATGCTGATGGCTAGGTAATGTAAGAGAGACATTGACACATTCGCATGGTGGCCAGGGTAACCTCAAAACGACCCCGGCCATGGCAGACAGCCGGCCGCCTGCATACCCTATTGAAAGTTTGTCCTAATTCATTAAGTCAGGTCAAGAGACGAAAGAAAATCTAATTCCGACGAAAATAATCACACTTTGAACAACTTATTAATGTGTAACGTTTTTCTATCTGATTTTCGCGACGTTATTTTACGGTTCACTTTGTGGGTGTAACTTCTTCCGGGATCAGTCTGCTAAAAACTTGCAGCAAGAAAAGAAAAAGGTGTATGAGGGCCATGTGCAAGGAAGGATTTCCTGGCGGCGTACAGATACTCTGTTATTACTAACATAACAGACCAATTAAACCAAGTCTTAGTCCATGACCCCGACAATTATCATTTTTTGTGTGCGCACAAAGTCAAACAAACGAAAACTGTTGTCCCCGACTCGACTCCCCGCATTAAAAAGGGAAAAATGGCTACTAACAAATCTATTCTTAAATTTCATGTTAATCATGACAAACACTTTCTTCCGTGTGTTCAGAAGTATTTTATCTGCTCTAAGTGAGTGAATCAGCCTAAATCTACTCCATATGCGGCGTATAGCATCTGGGGCTCCATGCGCACAAAGCAGTCGAGGTCAAGTTCAGTGCGCAGCTGACGTCACCTTGTTAGTGGGCCGAGCGAGTCACAAGCATGGCACGGAGCGGGCAAGCAGTAGCAGAATGCCAACACAGCGCCTTGAGGCCGCTATGAGGCCGCCGCGGGCAGTGCACTTGCTCCTCGTGGCGGCTGTCTTGTACCTACGGCTGGTCGCCACACAGTCCACGTGTTGCGAACGCGCCTTGGTCGAGCGTTGCTTGCGAGCGAGTCTCGTGCTCGAGGTGTCGCCCGTCAGCCACCGACGGAAAGATGCCCTTCGATTCCCCAAAAATGACACCGTGCGTTTGCGAGTGCACGCCGGCCTCAAGGGACACTTGGACCGTTCGTCCATTTTTCTAACGCGGGGCGTTTACACGGATGAGGCCGAGACGAAGTTTCAGAGAAACACAAGATGGTTTGTCTTCGTCCGTGAATCGGCTTTCGGAGCGCCCATTTACAACGCGGTCGGACCACTTCTGCCGTCGACAACGGACAATGAAAAACAGGTGCAAGCGGCCATTCGATGTGGACGGTTCGGTGAGTATTTTTCACAATTTTTCACAATTTTTCACAATTTTTCACAATTTTTCACAATTTTTTCCAATTAAATCACGAAAAAAGCAATTTTTTTATTAAAAAAAAATAAATAAATAAATAAAATAAATATTTTTAAAATAATTTTCTCTGTTTTTGTCGTCTTTCATGGTCAGTGCACAATGGGATTTCGTTTACAATGTGTATGTGTGTGTGTGGGATCGAAATTTCACCACTCCTACATGGGTTCTCATTTGATGAGGGATGTTTGGGATAAGAGAGTCAAATTACAAAGCGGCAACTTCACGCAGTGCACGGCAGGGTAGCACTGACTGACCCCTCCTTAAACATATCCAACTGTTAACAGCAATGCACATGTTCTTTGAATTCCCCACAGAAATGCGCCGACCAATTCCAATTGTTATTGCCGCGCCCAGTACCACGTTCAATTTTCATCAACACTTGTGACACAAGTGTTGGAAATTAATTGTAAAGATAAAAAGGGACGAGCGACTGGAAAATTTGGTCTGTTGCGTTTGTGGCCATCATATAACCGCTGTCTGGGTGCACTGGTCCGATGTTGAGCACGCGCCTAGCCGACGCCTAGTAGATAATCAAGCCACCCCCGCATGTGCAAACAGTAATGTTGGTTTGTCCGAAAGAGATATGCAAAGATGGTTTTCAACAAGAATATATATATCAGTTGATCATCGACGACCTCCCTCGCCTTCTATACAACTGGCAGGTGTTGATTACCGTCATCTCTTCTCACTTAATCTTTAGAAGCCGATTTCTTGCAAAAGAGATAGAGGCAAAATGTTTGCATGGATTTATCGCAATAGAAAAGACGATAATAATTAACAAGTGTGAAAAACACTCAAGTATAGCAATACATTTAAATTTGCTTTACTAAAAATAGACGTTTCTGGAGACCCCGAAATAAATTTTTTTTTAATTTAAAAACTCTTAATATGTTTTTTTTTTGTGTGTGTTTTTATAATGTCTGGGTTTCTAGCTTCGCAGACACGGGGTAGTAGTATAACGACCCGTGGGCTTTTCAGTTCTTTCTGGCTGGATTCAAGCCAGAAAATTAATCTAGGCTGTTCGTGTTTTCTTTTCTATTTGAAATAATTTTTATTGATATAAAAAAAAAATTAGAAAAATAAAAAATTATAATAACTAAAATAAATATTACAAAGTGCAGTTTTTTTTTTGTTTTTTTTGTTTTTTTTCCACAATTTTTTTTTTTTTTTTTTTAAATTGATGATGTTGTTTTGTTATCCATATGCAGTCATAGGGAAGTGAAGATGAGGAGGAGTCGTCTGAGGAGTTGGTAACTAAAAATACACCCAACCCCAGGCAAAATGCAGGCAGCAGGTTTAGCTCATGCTCACTGGGACAGAGACAGGTGCTACAAAGTCGAAGGTCGAAATTTGATAAGAAAAAAAAATAATGAATCGACGCAGAAAAAACCCGAAATTCGATACCCCAAGTTGAGGAATTTTTCCTCCACTCGATTGATAAATCTCAATTCAGTCATTTATCATTTTAACTTAAATTTCATCACTAATTTCATTTTGCCATTGCAAACATTTGTTGATTTTATTCATTCCCAATGTATACAATGAGTGCAAGCCCTCTCGGCCACACTATATTGATTAGTTTGCCTTGTTTACGTGGGGTGAATGCTCCCACTGCAACAAAAGTAAAAAAAAAAAAAAAAGTCTGTGTATTTTTCCAAACACAAAAATATACGCTATTATTACTATTTTTATTATGAAATTAAATCTTCGCTTGATGGCTTGGGTACAACATTTTGCACCACTCATTTTGCTTTTCTAGACTTTGATTTTTCTTCGGTGTCATCGCCCCTAGTGATGAATGATGGCGCCCTTCAAACCCCCTTTCCCCCTTTCTCTGCTTTCGACCAATCGAGTGAAGCAAGTTGCACGCATTGCATCAAAACTTTACAGGCAAGCTTTCTAAGTAATATACTCTAGTCAGGGGCTTTAAAAACCTATGGTTAATGCCTTAGAAAAAAAAGACTCATCTGCTCATTTGTTACAGTGTTGCATCTGTTTGAAACAGTTTCATTGGTAATCCCATTTAAAAGACTGAACAAAGGCAATAAAACCAATTGAGACAAATGGTTTACAAATTGGAATAATTACACTGAGCAATTTATATACAGTAATAACTGCAACTTAATCCTTGCAACCTCCAAGAAAACAGAGCAGGGTTGGTCAACGGTTCCACAACTTCCAATTATAGCACAGCAAGTTGACAAGCAGTTCAGCAGGTAACTTTGTTACAGATCAAAATAAACACTAGTTTACTGCACTAGAAAAGCCCAATAACTATTCAGTCTTATGTGACACATGTAAAACTTTACCCTCAACTGATAAAATAAATTGAAACTGTACTCAATTAGTCACAGTGTTTGCACCATTCAAGTCATTCTGAATGGCACTGCATTGTTGATGGGAGGCGAACTGGTATATTTTTGTTGTACAATTTGTTTATAGAGCAAGGTTAGTAGAAAAGTACTTGAAGCTCTTGTAAAAACAGCAAAAAAAGCAAATGGGGAAGAGAAATGTACAAATACAATCATGTTATAAAACAAAACAAAATTTGAATTTGACGTTTATGTGGTCACACAAAGACCTTTCATAAACATGTGGGCGAGTTAAGGGTCTAGGTTAGGTCAGGTTAGAGCTGAAAAACATCAAACGAGTAATGTATTTCTTTAGTTCGATGCAGAATGAAGTCTTTTGATTTGGTTTATGTAATTTTTGCAGTTAAATGTTTGTTTGGTTTGCGCACTCTTGTAGAAAGGGTCGCCATTTTATTAGCAACTGTCTACGTGCGGCCTTCATCTATTTGGGTCTTGTGTCTGTATGTTTTTTGGGCGCATCGTTTTGCAATCCGCCGTTAGTGGGGCGTTCGTTTTGTGTCTGTCATTGATGGGGGGATCTGGTAAAGTTTTCTGGGAAAATAGCCACGTGTACTTTTACAATCTGCCGATAGAGAGCATGTCCGATTTAATCTCTCAGCTGGTTGGCTTAAATGTTATGCAACCAATGGTGTAACATGGAATTTATTAAAGTTTTCTAAACTGACACATCTTGTGAATTGTTGTGGCAGAGCAGATGCATTTGTTGAAAAATTTCGGCTTCCGGTTTGGACATGTTCGAGCATTGTGTGCTGTAAAAATAAAAGTGTTTTTCAAGGGAAAATGTCACATTGTGTACTCGTTATGTCCCGTTGACCTGTCGTGTTGTGTGAAAATTAGAAAAATTTTGAATTTCACTGGATGAGTTGTTCATAGATTTGGCAAGAGTTTTTGGTTTGGCATTTTCTTTGTTCGGAACAAAAATAAAACCGTTATTTACCCTATATTTCGCAACAACACTCGGTTTTGAGTGGTGTTCGATGTATTTAAAGTATGAAACAACTTACGAATTCTTCACTGTTGCAAACCATTGGTTTCGCTCGTCCAACGTTCATCTTCAAGACGAATGACAACAATTTAACAAGCAAGCACTTAAAAGGGCAATTTTTTCTGCAAAACAAGAAAAATATACAATAAAACTTACTAAATATTAAAGAAGAACGAATGGAAAAGCGAAATAGAGGATAAAAAAAGCAAATATTGAGGTGAGGGAGCTCTATTGCACAAAGAAGTTTGTTGATAAAAACTTGAGTGTAAAGTACTTCAGTTATATGTCCATTAAAAACAAGAATGTTATTTTGTAAAATCTGAAGAAAAAACTCATTTCAGTCAGATTTTGGCAATATAGAGGGAATCATAAAGCTTCATTACGACTTTAATCGGTTCTTTCACCCAAAAGACCACGTCTGAGCTCAAAAAGGCCTTAAAAATGCATTTGTTTTCCCCAAGTAGGTTTTTTTGTATTCAATAATGACTATTAAAAGTGGTTGGATGACCCATCCTACTATTTCCAAATCCTTTTTGTGTACCATAATTGAAAAGTTTCGCACTAAGTGCTATTAAATGCAAAAGCTTTTTTCACTGAATCAACATTTGGCCCAAAGAACTTGGCAATAACACATTCCAGTAATTGTTTAAATTTTATATTTTTTTTCCCTCCAAAACCTTAATTTGTTTAACTTTTGATGCTTTTGTAAAAACAAACAAATAAATAGTAGTCTATTACATATAAATATATATTTAGATTATATATTCTCTAACAGGATGCATTTATAATCTGTTAGTACTCAACGAGGTCATGAAAAGTGGGTCAAAAATCTTATAATAAACTACATAAAAAAAATAAATATATAAAAAAAAAATGTAAAGGAAATCCTGAAAAATTTCGACACCCAAAATAAATGTTCGCCCTTTTTTAATGTGTCACAGGCTTGGTAAATCACCGATCTGTCTATAGGCTGGAAATGTTAATGCAACTCGCGATAATGCATCATGGAAGAAGAAAAGAACCCAAACCAAACAGACCGTTAATTTAATTTATTGATCATTAAAACTTTTAATGGCTTTGGCTTTTAAGTTAATAAGGCAAATTTATCAATAGAAAAATGATAAAAGTAAGCATAACTTACACCTAAAAGTCCTAAAAACACGTTATAGTAGCTTGGATTTAGAGAAAAATTCCAGTTTCCCAGAACTCATGAAAAACTCATTTTTAAATATAAAATATCTAATAAATTATTATTTATTGCATATTTTTTTGCAATTACATCAACAAAAATAGACGATTGTCAAAGTTATTGATCTGTATATTCCTTTTTTTTAAATTAAAAGGCAAAATGTGACCTCTGTTCATAACTAAGTAAATTCTTGCTTTGGGCTTGGGTATAGCCAAATTTAGTACAAGAGTTGTTTACTTTATTTTCTGCACATCTGGTTATGTAGGGTGAAATGTGGAACATATTGAGAAAACGAAACTTGAGGTTGAGAATCAGATGAGGAGTGTACATATGTCTCGACCAATGTGGTAATTACTTTCAGTAGTGCATGTAGTCTGCGAACCATGAGAAAGACAAATTGTACAAAGGGGTCTCCAAACCCGTCTAGCGTCTGCTTTAAGGTAGTAATTCATTTTATTAAACTAAAAACTGAAGTCTATATACGAAATTTCATTGTCAATGTTCTGAATAAAGCGTGTAAACATCCTTAGTGACATTGCCAAAGATTTTTACATATTCTTTGTACTGAAATTTAATTACGGCGCTCGAAAACTAATTGAAACGTGAATAATCTAGCAAACGTTGACCATATAAACGAGCATATCATAAATTCTTAACACCACACTTAAACTCCAAATTTCCAAACTTCTTAAAACCACAATAACATCGAAATTAACCAAGATAAATGCACGAACTCGAATTTAATTGAAAATTATAACGCAAACAGTTGTTATTCATCGCAGTTTAAAGTCCAGCAGCAAAGCACAGGGGCAGCTAGCCAAAAAACAATAAATATCATTAAATTGTGATTCAAAATCGTGAATAATTTTCTTTTTGTGTATTTGAACAGTCCCCACCGTGAAGCAGATGAGGACCACCAAGAAGGTGCGCGTGAAAAAACGTCTGATGCTAAAATGCCGTGTCGCAGTCTCAGAGAAGTTTCCTCTCAACATCACATGGTACCGGAATGGCAGACCTGTAAAGCAGAATCCTCGGATCGTCATCACCCGGCTGAAGAGGTGGGCCATTACTGGGGCAGTGAAACCCCTTTGAACCCTGTGCGTAAGCCTTTGGTCAGCTCAGTGTAAGGATTCTCTTCTCTTGATGGGGTGACAGGGCTTGTCTCGTACAGCAAACGGTCGCGGCTCGAGGTGGATCCCGTGCGTTTGGACGACGGGGGCGAGTACGAATGCAGAGCGGAAAACAAATGCGGGACGGCGACTGCCACGACGCACGTGACCATCCGCAAAGGAAAATCATGTAAGTTGCGATTGCAAGCTTGTGTAATTAGAGATGCGTTTGTTTGCTTCTATTATGCAAGTGGTGACAATCAAAACAAATAAGATTTACCGATTTAGAATCGGGAAAAACCCAAAAAAGGAATGGTAAAAGAAAAACTTGCCGAAAGACAATATGTAGGATGCGAGCAAACATGAACTTGAAAATCTAAATTAGAATTATCAGAACTCTGATTTAGTTACAAGCAATAAATTACGTCGAGGAAATAACAGTCAAAACTGTTGGAAAAACCTTCAAGTCGTGCAAGCAAGCCCAAAACAACCATAAGATTGTCAACATTTGAAATACACAGTTGCAGACACAGTTATAGAGCTGGGACCCCAAAACTCCAGGGGTTATTGGATTTTATTCATACAGGCCCCACCTTGCTTCTCAAGGCCCCGACACATACGGTAGAGTCTCGCTTATCCGACATAAACGGTCCGGCAGAACGTCGGATAACAGGGAGGTGTTAAAAAAAAGCCTATTAAACGTCAAATAATGTTATAATTTTACACATTACGAACCTAATAATCAAATTAACACACGGACTGGGACGTCGGATAATACGGAATGTCGGATAAGCGAAGGTCGGATAAGCAAGACTCAAGTTTTGCTGTTACTAAACTTACAAACACTATTGAATAGCTCGAAAATGGCAAAGTCATAGTCGATATAATTACCATCCTATAAAATGACATTTTGAGTTAATATTCAATCAATCATGTTGTCAGTCACACATTAATCACTCGTCAACAGACCCATCATCTAGATTATAAATGACAACAACGCCTAACAGTCTATAAATTAGAAATTTATGATAAATTAATTTTATTTTTTTTATTATTTTTATTATTTTCAGTGACTGCGAGTCAAACACCAAGAAATCCATCACCATTTGAGGGTCTACCATGTAACATTTCTGATTACTGCATGCATGGAGGCACCTGTACTTACTACAGAGCTATTGGAGAACTAGCATGCCGGTAGGTACCAATCTAGCCTAGTATAAACCCATTTGCCTTAATTAAAAAGTCTAATAACGTTTGCGAAATAGTAAGTATTGCAAATAACTCATGTCAATCAAAAAATAGCTAATTTTTTCAAGGTATTTTTATTTTATTTTTAATTTTATTTTTAATGCCAACACGTAGGTATCAAAACTTGACATCCAATACGATCACTTAACCAATTTTCTTTTTTCTTTCTCTCGTTTCGTTCTCGTGTTTTCTAGATGCGCGGATGGATATAAAGGACAGCGTTGTGAAACCAAAGATCTCGGTAATCTGGCCAGTATGTACACCCTGTTGTTTAGTTGGGGTATATTTTATTAATCAGCAGTTGCACAGTGCGAGGATCCAATCTGCAATAAAGTTCGGCTGATTTCTGGTGTTTGTTGTCAGTTTCGGCTTATATTGCTTAGCCATCATCTTTTGAAATGATGGAAAAACTTGTGGATGAGTCACACCCATTGTCATGTTAAAATACTGAGAGCGCAATGAAAACTCCGGTAAACAGTAAAATGTTGTTTTACTGCACAAGTAGACGCAGCAACATCTTAAGGCCTGGGCTCTTTTATGGTTTTTTCTTTTTCTGTTTATAAAGTTCATTGCCTTTAGCTATTCTCCATTTGGATCCTCTTTATCATTGTTGATGCCACATCAACTGTGAGGTCTCCAACGCCTCAAACAAAGAGAATATATTAAATTAAGAAATATGGGAGGGTTTTTATTATTTTATTTATTTTTTTTTTTTGCATTGAGGATTATAGGGAAGAAATTATTTTTTATTATACAGATGTACATGCAGAGTCTTTGGGCATAGATGTTGATACAAAGACGTTTTCATTGTATTGGGGGAAGTAAAACAGGTATATTTTGCTTGCATTAGTGCATGGAATTATGATTTGTGTCACTTTTCCAAGTATATACCGCGGAAAATGCATGTAAACGTTTTAACACTCTGCTAGCAACATGTTAAGTGAGTGTGAGTGTGACGGCCAGCCACTGTTAGTTGGTAAAAATAAGCTAAAAAAAGATATACTTTATTTCTTGTCTTTTCACTAACACGGGTTTTCGACATCTTACTACTGATTTATTACGAATGTGTGGCATGAATCCTACCAATTATACGTTTGTAAATTTGTTTTTACGTGATTTGTTTTTTTTTTCTCTTTGAAGGGCAAGGCAAAGGCTGTGATGATGAAAGAGGCATGTTGGGAGGATGTAGTAGCCAGACATTGGATGTGGATACATCTTAAACTATGTTGAGCTCAAAGTTCTTGACTTTTGGTAAGATTTTTGTTGGATTTGAAAATAGAAATTTGTAAACTTGGTCAGGTAAGTTTATGTCCCAGAAGTCATTGGAAATCGGCAAGATTCTTGTTTGCTTAAGCAGAAATGAAGAAACGAAGACTGTCCTATCTTTGTGCCCGAGAAAGAAGGATCAAACAAGGGGTTCCTAGCCATTTCTCCTATATAAGATGGCTCCTTATTTATTTTCATCTCCTAGCCAACCTCCACCAGGGGAAAAGATAGGAGCTCTGTTACTTTATGCTTGCCCATGTCCTCACCAGGACGTGCGCTTTGTTTTCTATGGTGACAATACACCACAAAGACATTAATGTGATTTTTCTTTTGTTTTGTTTTATTTTGTAGGGCAAAATTATGCAGAAAGGAAGTATTAAAATTTCGTGTTTAGAAGAACCGATTCTGCACTAAAATACATTGAAAACACACCTATATGTCTGCTAAACATTCCTCCAGCAAACTTTGCCTTTGTCTAAGTAGAAATGTGCTATTTGATGAACTTTATTATAAAAAAAAATTTTAAAAAATTTTAAAAAAACAACAAAAAAAAAAAACTGAATGATACGGGAAAAATTCCAGCACTAGGAACGACACAACCTTAAATTCATACCACTCAAGAATATTAATCCAAGCAAATTATTAATAGTAATCATGATATAACAATAATACTCATAAATAATCCTAATAATAATAATAATACTCGGTTTCAAAGAGATGGCGTCAATAATCATTAATCTATGGACAATTTCCAACCATTCTCTCTCGTCTTTATTTTGTGCAATTTCTTAGTATTATGTCAGTTATGACAGTAGCACTGACTATTGTTTTGGTGAATCTATTTATATTTCTTCATTAAAACATCGTAAACTGTCATAGCTTCAATGAAAATAGTAAATGATAACAGCCAATTGTTTTATGTTGTAGATGTATATATTTATCTTCAAAACCAATACAACAAATGAGTGACTTTTGTGCAAAATCAAAGATGTATATTTTGATGTTACTGGCATTTTTTTGATTTTTGTTTTATTTTCATTTTGTTTTTTTGTTTTTTAACTTTAAATGTTGGTTTTTCCACCTTCTAGAACCTGTATAGCTCATTTAACTAATTCCCTCTGAATTTTTTTAGACAAATTTTTAGAGTTTATATTTATTTATGAAATATAAGTTATTTAAAAAGTTAATCTCATTCTAAAATTAATTTACATTCTGAGAATTTATAATTTTTCATGTCACTTAAATGATTTTTTTCTTTTCTTTTCTTTTTTGGAATATGCTCAATTTCATTTCTTTTTAGCATTATGTAGTGTTAAGCGCCTCCGCTTTTAAGCAAAACAAAATGTACGCACCAACCATTGTTTGTTGACCTGCATTTCTAGAACTTTTTTTTTTTTAGAAAACTAAATAAAATTATTGTATTGCAACTGTCGAAGCATATCTGTAAAAGCTGAACTGCTGATAAGTTTTCTCTAGCTGTCAAAAAGTACCCATAACATATTGATTCTTACTTTTCAGGGGCTGAGTTTTGGAAAAGACCAGTTAATTGACTGCTGCATTCATTTTAAATTCATAAAAATTGTAAAAGACACAAAGAATGTCATTCTGAGTAAGAATTGTCATTGCCCCTAAGCTTATTCTGGTTTAAATGGTATAATAAAAAGTAAAATAATAAAACTTTGTGAATTATAATAAAATTATACTGTC
>JAQIXU010001883.1:0-14575 GCA_034701245.1 Strigamia transsilvanica | reverse complement strand
GCCGGGGCCTAACAACAAATTCGACTTAGGGAGGTTTTCGACTTAGGGAGGTTCGACTTATCGAGGTCCGACTGTATCTGTTAAATCGAATTTTTATCCGAAAAATCAAATTATTACCCGAAAAATCGAATTTTTATACAAAAAATTGAATCTCTCTCCGAACAATTGAATCTTTCTCCGAAAAATACAATTTTTGACGTTAAAAAAGAACATTTAGTTAAAAATCGAATACAGTACTTTTACTAAAAATCCAATTTTTCCAAATTCAACCACTACGAAAAATCCAATTTTTCCTTCCCCCAATACAACACCACAAATCAGTAATCACCAACTTCCAACCTCTTGATTTTATCCTTCTTATCCCTTAAACCATCCAAATCATTGTGATTCAAACTAACTGCAATCGTCCTAAGAAGCTGATCACTAATTGATGAAAAACTCGAATACGTGCACAATATTTCCTCCAAATGCGCGCACAAAAACTGCACGCATTCGTCCACGAACGAATCCATCTTCATATTATCGGCAGAAATCAACCACGACAAAACGTTATGAATATCTAATAAAACAAATCGAATCATTATCCACTCGCAACAAACGAAAACAAACAAACAAATACCCAAACGTGAAGAATCCATGAGAACCAACACGAAAACAACCCACGCCACGCCTCCGCAGATAGTGGCGCCATCCAACGATCAAAAACACTTCTGTAACAATAAATCAAGAATTACACACAAAACAAATTCAATAAAAATAAACACAAAATCCTATCATAAAAATCAAGCTTATAAATTTGAAAATTCTTTTTTAAAATTTTTATAACATAATAAATTCTTATTAACATCGAGTTAGCCAATCAAACTGCACTGCCACGTTAAGCGCGGTCCTGCTCGCCACAAAACAAAACAAACATGGCTGCGCCTATACTGTTTACTCTGTAATCTTAACGTACGTATTTAATAAATCCAATTATGATTGAATATCCATTCACAATGTTTTTTTTTTGTTTAGGCAATGAGGCAGAAATCGATTATCGAGTTATTCGAAACTGAAAAATGTGTAAATATCTGCGCGCCAATGGTGCGATACTCGAAGTACGTGATGAAAATGGCGCAAATTTTGTATTTTTGTATTGATATTTTTGTTTTATAAATAGACTTCCCTTTCGGTTATTAGTTCGCCAGTATGGTTGTCATGTGGCGTGCACGCCGATGATAGTGGCGGATGCTTTTATTCAGTCGGAACGGGCGCGACACATCGAATTTACGACAAATGAAGGCAAAATGTGAAATCGGTTTTTGTTGTTTTCGGTTCAATAAATGTCAGTTTTTTTTTGGTTTTTTTTTTATAGATGATCGGCCGTTAGTTGTGCAATTTGCTGCTAATAATGCGGAAGATTTTGCAGCGGCAACTGAATTGGTTTACAAGTATAATTTGTAAAGGGTTGCCAGGCTGGTATTGGTATTGTTGGATGATATTGGTTGAGTTAAAGTGCATTTTTGAAGGAAAATTTGATTTTTTTTTTTGTAAAAAATGAATGTTTTGGTCAAATTTGATGATTATTTGGGTTGAGAATTGAATTTTGTTGAATTTTGTTGGGTAGAGATTGAACTTTTGAGATAAAATTTTCACTTTTTGAGTGAAAATTGGATTCTTTGAGTGAAAATTGGATTTTTTGAGTGAAAATTGGATTTTTTAAGTGAAAATTGGATTTTTTGAGAGAAAATTGAATTTTGTGAGAAAAAATGGAACTGTTTTGGTAAAATTTGATGTTTGTTTGGGTTAAGCATAGAATTTCATTGAATTTTGTCGAATTTTGATGAGTAAAAATTGGATTTTTGCGAGAAAATTGAAATTTTTGAGTAAAAATTGGATTTTTGGGAGAGAAAATTCAATTTTTTGAGAGAAAATTCAATTTTTTGAGAGAAAATTCAATTTTTTGAGAGAAAATTCAATTTTTTGAGAGAAAATTCAATTTTTTGTGAGAAAATTCAATTTTTTGAGAGAAAATTCAATTTTTTGAGAGAAAATTCAATTTTTTGAGAAAAAATTCAATTTTTTGAGAGAAAATTCAATTTTCTGACAGAAAATTCAATTTTTTGAGAAAAAGTAGAACTGTTTTGGTAAAATTTGATGTTTGTTTGAGCTAAAAATTGAATTTCATTGAATTTTGTCGAATTTTTATGGCTAAAAATTGGATTTTTGCGAGAAAATTGAATTTTTTTACTATAAAAAACGAATTTTTTGCTAAAATTTAACATTTGTTTGAGTTAATAACTGAATTATATTGAATTCTCTTGAACTTGGGTAAAAATTAAATTCCATTCACTTTTGTCTACAAAAACTAAACTTCATTCAATTTCCACCCTAAAAACTGAATCCAAAACACAAAAATCCAATCAAAACCCCAACCCTGGCAACCCACACTCCCCACCCCACCCCAAAAAACCAAAAACTAACAAAAATTCCTCATTGCAGCCATTCCGACGGCGTCAACCTCAACTGCGGCTGCCCTCAACGCTGGGCCATGTCCAAAAGCCTCGGCGCCTCCCTCTTATCCAGCCCGCAACTCGTCTCCGACATGATCCACCAAGCGCGCAACCGAATCCCCTCAACTCGCGACACCTTTTCCATCTCGGCCAAAATCCGCATCGACTCGGACCTCGCCAAAAGCGTCGACTTTTGCCGCCAAATCCAAGCGGCCGGCGTCGATTGGATCGCCGTCCACTCGCGGACCGTCGACCAGCGCTGCGAACCCATCAACATCGACGCTTTACGGACGATCCGCGAGTCGCTCGACGTCTCCGTGGTTGCCAACGGGAACATTTGGTGCCTGGAGGACGCGCGGGCGATCCAGGACGCGACCCAGGTGCGCGGGGTCATGTGCGCGCGCGGTTTGTTGCAGAATCCCGAAATGTTTTCGCGGAGTGGTGCGAGCGCGTCGGTGGATTGCATCCGGAAGTGGTTGGACGTCGCCACGGAGACGGGGATATGTTTGAATTTGCTGCAGCATCATTTGCTTTATATGTGTAATAAACGGATTTCGAATTGCGATCGGGCGAGGATAACGCTGCAGACGAGCACGGCAGGGCTGTTGGATTTTTTTAGTGAGAATTATGGGATTGGGCTGTGAAGTTGGTGTTTTAAAAAGGGTTGGAATTTGATTGTAGGGTGATTTTTTTATTGAAATTTCAGAGGGGGTTTGATTGTAAATAGTGTAAAGTTAAAAATGGGGGCTGTTTTAGCTTGTTTTGTTAGGAAGAGGAGTTGTTTTTATTGTTTTTTAATGGTTTTGTCGAATAAAATGGTTTTGTTTGGGTATTTTGGACTGGTTTTGCTCGTTTTGTCAAGGGAAGCAATTTTTTTGGGGAGTAATCACTTTAGTGATGCCCGCTTTAGGGAATTTTTTTCTTCGCGGTACGTTTTAGCAACGTATCATTTTAGTGACCGTACATCGCTACGATGTATCATTTTTGCGACATAAAAACGACGTAAAAACGTTACAATGACAGTTTAAAAATACAGTTTTACCGTCTAAAAATGTAGTTTTTCAGTCTAAAAATGCAGTTTTCCAGTCTAAAAATGCAAATCTGCATAGTTTATTAACTTCCTCAGGTAGTGCACATCCCATATAGATGAATGAATTTCTTCGAAAATGTTTATTTTTTCGATTGTCGCTAATATGACAGTTGCTAAAACTTACCGAAGTTGCTAAAATGTACCGAAGTCGCTAAAGTGAACCGGTCCCATTTTTTTGGACTATTTTTCAACTTTTTTCCCTCGTTTTTGTCGAATTAAATACTGTAATTTAATTTCAGTAGGAGCATTCATTAAGTCATTCAAACTTGTTTAAACATCAAATTTAACATGTTAAAATTTGCCATTTAGACTACTTTAAAAAATGTAAACAATTCAAAATGACTTTATGAATGCGCCTAGTCTTTTTGCCTGTTTTTGCTTGTTCGGTGAAGAAAATTAAAATAATTAAAACAAACCCACGTATCCATTCTTTTCGACTCTTTTTCCTAACGCAACCCAAAATACATTTCCTCTAACTACCAGTCACACCTTCCCAAACCCACAAACCATCACAACGTCTGTCAAAATATCCTATTTCTTCCATGCTTCCCTGCAATACTTCAATTTGCTTCCCTGCAGAGCACCAAATGACGCCTACATGATTTCGCTGTATAATAATAACGCAATCTGCCACTAGGACAACCAACAGTCGTCATGGTTACAAACAAAACTTAAAACGATTCCATGCGATCCATGAATAGCCAAATTTACTAGAATGAAATTTTCTCTCCAGTGACCTAAAATGGGGCCCAGGAGAAAACCAATTTTCCAAGCGACATCATCAAAGTGTTTCGGATCCGACGTGCTGCTGGGAACTGTAGAGAAAACAAAACACAAGTGGACGTTGACCATCAATTTAATGGACAAATTTGATCCAGAAATCAATGTGAGCATTGTGAACAACAGAGTGCAGATTGGTGGACGGTACAGGGAACAGGCATATGCGGAGTGGACTTATGTGAAACAGGAACGTGAGATTCCTGAGGGTTACACGTGGACGACACGAGAGACCGAGCGCTATCGAATCGTTGTCGTCGCAGAACGGAATAACCCGTGCGAGGAGGCGAGTGAAACCGGAAGCGATGAGGAACCTGAGCCTCGCGCTAATATTAAATGTAAAGTTGAAAAATATTGCGAGAAATGATTTCGTAGCCGAGTGTGTGGGCGAATTTTTGGATGAACTGTCCCGCAGAAAGAACTGTCCCGCAGGAAGAACTGTCCCGCAGGAAGAATTGTCCCGCAGAAAGTGTGTTTCTTTTGTTTTCGTTTTTGGGTGTAAAATGTTGTTGGTAAATAAAAATTCTGATTTTGAGTATGATTGTGATTCAAATTTAAATTTTTGTGCATTTTTTGTTTGTTTTTGTGTGTTTTCAGCAGTAAAAAGATGAACCCCAGATGATGACGAGCGCTGGTCCAGAACCAGGAAATAAAACGATCAATTCTGGCGCTTGAGGAGGTTCAGTTTGATTGGCTCCCTCAAGACCCAGTAAGAAACTGGTTCCGGATCAGGCTCGTCACAATTGGAAAAGTGTTTATCATTTTGGTTAATGGCTCGTTTGATCGGGCACGATACGTCTCTTGGTCTTTTGCACGGTTTCGTCATGCGGGGCGTGTTTTCCGGTTTGGTGGCGATGTTTTTTAAAATTCGCGGAAAACACTTCGCAAGTTGCCTCTGCCTTACATGCCGAACAATAAGTTGGCAGTCTTGCGCAGCTTCTTGCTTCATGACGCATTCGGTGAAGTAGTGCAAGTCGTACGTCAGGTCAATGGATAAATTATCCACTTTGTCGAACAGGAGCCCGATGAACCAATAGCAATTTAATCCCAAATCTGGGTACGCTTTTGGGTTGACACGGGCAACCTGGACGTGATGAATTTTTTCCAAAACCCCGACTAAATGACGAATCTTTGACTCGACCAATCCGCAAAAATTGACATGCGACTCCTTCGATTCAGCGCTCGCCGTTAACACGACAAAATGGCGATAGCTGACGAAGAAATTGGTCGAGGCAAATAACTTGCACCAATCAGCCTTACCGTGCAAAATCTCGTCGCTGATTGCCAATCCCGCGTTCAATTCGTCCACGATAATTCGTTTCGTCGAGTTCGAAACGTTGAAAGTCGAATTTTGGTGCGGGTACGCGGGTGTGATGATTGGCATCAAGTGTGACCGATCGGCCCGATTCACTCTGGGGTCCCAAACTTGGTATTTCAGAATGTTTTCGTCCGGGACTTTTAACAAAACTGGACTGGGCCACTGCCATTTCGAAAATACGAAGAAAAACTTGTGTACGATAGTGGTGGCCGCAGCTTTCGGATACAATTGACACGTCCTTGCCACGAGCATTGCCCAGGTAACACCGCCAAAGTATCCGAGGATGTTCGAATACACCCCGCGTCGTTTAGCCCACAATTTGATCGCACGCAGCGCCAATTGGAAGTTCTCCTTGTCGGGAACTAGACGGAGAATTTCATCGGTCACTCTGTACCCGTTCAAACTTCGCACGCATTTTTGGTCGAGGTTTTTCAAAATTTCCGTCGACCGCAAGTCGAGATCTTCCGGGATGCGTTCCAGGTTCAATTTTGCGAACAACAAGTCCACGTCGATGCCATCGAAGTTCATTTTGATGACCGGCACAAAGGCCGCTTCGATGGCCCTGAGTTGCGTGATTTGGGGTTGTTTCGCAAGCAATTTGTAAAATGACTCGAAAAAGTCGGCTCTATCCACATGCGTCGGAGCGACGCACAAAGCGTCAATGTCGGCACCTTTGGAATGCACCCCTAAGAGATACGACCCAAACGTGTAAACTTTGCCGCCGAAGTCTCCAGTTTGGTCGCACGTAATGTTTTTCGACATCCCCACGAATTTAATCCAATCTTTTAACAATTGATTCAATTTTTCCACAATTTTCTTTCTGTGACTCGCTTCTTCTTCGCTTTCAAAAACGCCGTTTTGTTGGAGAACCTCGCGCAATTTTTCGTAGTTCGCGATATCGGACGGAAAATTCATTTTTGGTTCGGCTTCCATTCTCACTCGCTATGTAAAATGTCGAAACACAACAGAATAATTTTATTAGGGAATAAACACAGAGCTATATAGGTGGCAAAGGGGCAACGTAATGATGACGTCCCAAATAACGTTAGGGAAACGTAGCTACAATGTGGGTAATGTAATTTTCTCCTTTTTTTTGTACAACAAATAAATAAATAATTGTATCCTCAGCTGTTTTAGCAGACTCAAATAAAATGAAAACTTCGAAGTTACTTTTAATTATCTATAAAAATTTTATTTATTTTATTTATTTCTTTTTAGTTGAATAAACTGCTTGGATGTTTGATTTTAAACGATTAGCCCCAGCTTTAGGGGTGGTGTCACTTTCACTTCCACTTAGAGTTTCAGATTCGCTCTCATATTGATATTGGTCATTCCTTTGCTCCCTGGCATATTCTCCGTCATAATCTTCGAATTCATATTTGATGTCTTCTCGGCTACGCTGCTTGGCCCTCTCCTCATCGCCCCACTTGACGCCCTTGACTTCCTTTCCGACGCCCTTCTGGGTGTCCCTTTGGACGCCCTTCTGTACGCCTTTCTGGGTGTCCCTTTGGATGCCCTTCTGGACGCCCTTCTGGGTGTTCCCCTTCTTGACGCTCTTCTGGACGCCCTTCTTGGCGCCCTTCTGGACGCCCTTCTGGATGTCTCCCTGGACGTCCTTCTGGATGTCCTCCTTGGCGACTTCCTGGACGTACTCCTTGCTGTCTTGTCGAACTGCGATCACCACGATTCGATTGTCCTCTTTAAGGTGCGACAACAAAGTGTAATCGGATGGAATTTCGTGTTCTTGTATGAAGTGAACCCAGCGCGAATCGGACTCTCGGTAGAATCTTCCTTCAATTTGCACGATGTGGTCAGTAACGACGACGTTGGCGTTTCCCTCTTCATCTCTTAAATCGACAATGAAAATCCACTTTTTACTAGTTAGCTTGACTTGTCCCATCACTACTTCCGCTTGAATCGGAACACGTGGTGCAGTATTTTGGAAAGGAGGTGCAAATTCATCGTTTCTCCATTTAGAACAAGAACAATCCTGAAAATTGATATCCAACTGATGGTAGATTGTATGTTGTGTTGACTGTTAATTTGTTACTCAGTGGCGTCACTAGGGTTGGTGTCACCCGGTGCAGTAATTTGTGGTGTCACCCCCTCCCCCCCCCCCTAAAAAAACACAAAAAACTGTATCAAAGCGCAAAAAAATGCAAAAAAAATGCAAAAATTTCCAGAATTTTATAATTTTTCACAATTTATGAGATTTTGCGCTCTTTTTGGATTTACTTTTTTGGAATTACTAACCGCGAAAAAACAATTCAAAAAAAATTTTTTTGAATTAAATAAGCGCGAATTGAACATGGAATAGGGGCAAAATTTGTTTTTGCGGTTTGAATAAGCGCGGAATTACTAACTGCGAAATAATGAAAACAGAATAACCGCGAAATGTAAATAAGTAAATAACAGTGATATGTAAAATTGCCACTGGAAGCGCATAACGTTTGTACGACGTTACGGTACGCTTTTGAAACGTACTGCAACGTCGTACAATTTTTTTGAGGAGATTTTGACTATTTTTTGGATTTTTGATGTTTGATTTTGTGATTTTTGAAAGGAATTTTGATATTTCACTAAATTTTTTAATTTTTCAGAGAAAATTTTCCATCTTTTAAATGGAATTTTGGTTTTATTTGTGGAAATTTTGATATTTTTAAGGAAAATGTTCAATTTTTATCGATTTTTGGTGTAGGATTTTGTGATTTTGTGATTTTTGACTCGAATTTGTACACCATGGTGTCACCCCTTGCGCTGGTGTCACCCGGTGCGGCCCGCACCCCCCGCACCCCCCTTGTGACGCCACTGTTGTTACTTACTGTGCACATAGTCGGTGGTTGTTTTTGTATTGTGGCCGGTTGAATCGGCATATCCCCTTTTCTACGTATAGAACAAGAACAATCCTAAAAATTGATATTTAACTGATGGTAGATTGAATGTTGTGTTGACTAATAATTTGGTGCTTACTGTGCACGTGTTTTGTTGAATCGATGGTACAAAGTAAGAATCATCCTGAAAATTGATATTTAACCGATGGTAGATTGGCTATTAATTTAGTACTTACTGTGGACACAGTTGGTGGTTGTTTTTGTATTATGGCCGGTTGAATCGGCATATCCCCTTTTCTACGTATAGAACAAGAACAATCCTAAAAATTGATATTTAACTGATGGTAGATTGAATGTTGTGTTGACTAATAATTTGGTACTTACTGTGCACGTGGTTGGTGGAATCGATTGTACAAAATAAGAACGATCCTGAAAATTGATATTTAACTGATGGCAGATTGGCTATTAATTTGGTACTTACTGTGGACACAGTTGGTGGTTGATTTGACAATGTGTTTGGTTGAATCCGCTGTGTACAAGTAGAGCAAGAACAATCCTGAAAATTGATATTTAACTGATGGTAGATTGAATGTTGTGTTGACTGTTCAGTTGGTACTTACGCCCGTTGGAATCGGATTATCCCCTTTTCTACGTATAGAACAAGAACAATCCTGAAAATTGATATTTAACTGATGGTAGATTGAATGTTGTTGACTAATAATTTGCTACTTACTGTACAGACAATTGGTGGTTGATTTAAGCATGTGTTTGGTTGAATCGGTTGTATATGGCAAGTACACTTCTGAAAATTGATATTTAACTGATGGTAGATTGAATATTGTGTTGACTGTTAATTTGTTACTTACTAGTTGTTTTTGAATCGGCTTTTCCCCTTTTCCATGCATAGGACAATCCTGAAAATTAGTGTTTAATTGATGGTAGATTGAATTTTAGTGTTGACTGTTGATTTGCTACTTACTTTGGACATAGTTGGTGTATTTTTTTTGTATTTGATGTCTAATATTGTGAGGTTTTTATTTATAAATGGTGCAAAAGCATGATAGGTTTGCTGTGATATCAATAGCTTTTTAGTAACTATGACTACACAATGTTGAGATCTCGTACAATGGAGTAATAATAAGAGTTAATGGACAAATCAAAGTGAAGGAGATGATGCAGTTAGTGGTTTTGGAGCTGTGGAAAGTCTCTTGCAAAACAGAAATCTTAAGATAAAATAAAATATACAAGTACAGTGTGGTGCAATATTGCTCACCAAGTGATTAATTTTGCACTAAAATGAGAAATAATTTTAAACAAATAAAAACAATTCAAAAATACAAAAAGAATCTAATAATCTAATTCTTTAGCTTCTAGAATATGTAAAGAAAATTTGTTTTAAACCGTTTATAAAAATTTTATTCCAACTTTTCAAATGATTGCCTAGTGGACAAATTGGCACTAGGCAATTTTACAATAAAAAATTTACAAAAATTAGTATTTTGTATGGCTTCCTTTAGCCTTAATGACTGCATTAACTCTTTCAGGCATTGAATGTATTAATTTGATGCATTGATCTTTGGTGATAGCATTCCTGAACCCAATCCCAAAGTTGGTGGACACATTGTGCTAGTTTACCTCGTTGTTTTATTTTGGTTTTGAATGTGCTACAAAGATGTTCAATGGGTGATTGTGCAAATTAAATTATCACCTCATATTTTAAATCTGACAACCATTTCAAATTGTTAGCAACGATGTGGCAGGGTGCGTTGTACTTGTATGTTCGTTGTTCATTTTGTTCAGCTTAAAGTGTGCTCAAAAGTGAAATTTATTGGGGAAAAAGTTGCAATTGTAAAACAATAATCTAATTTCAACAAAAAATGTACTTTTAGACAAAAATAAATCCAATTGTAGGCAGAAAATCCAATTTTACAAAAAAAAACACTAAATAGGGTCTTTCTTGTATGGTTTGTGCACAGCTTTGTTTATGCTTGTTGCAGTTACATTTGAATTTTGGCTCACAGATTCGTCATCGCATACTGGCACATTCATTTCTGTAACATCATCTTCGTAATCCATCGGGTCAGACCACGTGATGGACCCCATGAGTGGCCCCCTGGCTGGCCCCACGTCACACTCCTTGGCTGACCCCATGACACTCTCTCTGTTTTCTTGACGCACTGCAGTCACCATGATTCGAGTCTGGTCCCTGTGGTGCGAAATCGGTTTGAAACCGGCGGGAATTTCGTGTGCTTGTGCGAAACGCACCCAACCCGTCTTTGCACTTTGTTTGAACCGTCCCTCAACTTGCACTGTGCGGCCTACGATGCTGACCTTGACGTTTCCCACTTCACCTTTTAAATCGACGGTAAAAACCCACTTTTTAGCAGTACGCTCCATTCTTCCTAGCAATACGTCCGGGCAATGCTTTTCCGCTCTTGTCCTTACGGAACAAGAACACTCCTGAAACTTGATATGTAACTGATGGTAGATTGAATCTTGTTGACTAATAATTTGGTACTTACTGTGCACATAGTTGCTGGTGGTTTTTGAATCGGCTTTTCTACTTTTCTCGGTATAGAACAAGGACAATCCTGAAAATTAGTGTTTAATTGATGGCAGATTGAATGCTGTTGACTAATAATTTGGTACTTACTGTGCACACAGGGGCTGGTGGTTTTTGAATCGGCTTTTCTACTTTTCTCGGTATAGAACAAGGACAATCCTGAAAATTAGTGTTTAATTGATGGTAGATTGAATGTTGTTCACTAATAATTTGGTACTTACTGTGCACACAGGTGCTGGTGGTTTTTGAATCGGTTTTTCCACTTTTCTCGGTATAGAACAAGGACAATCCTGAAAATTAGTGTTTAATTGATGGTAGATTGAATGTTGTTCACTAATAATTTGGTACTTACTGTGCACACAGTTGGTGGTTGAATCGGTTGTATATAGCAAGTACAATCCTGAAAAATTGATATTTAACTGATGGTAGATTGAATATTGTGTTAACAGTTAATTTATTACTTACTGTGCACTGTTGTTTTTGAATCGGCTTTTCTTTTTTTTTCGGTTTAGAACAAGGACAATCCTGAAAATTAGTGTTTAATTGAGGGCAGATTGAATGTTGTAGACTAATAATTTGGTACTTACTGTGGACACAGTTGGTTGTTGATTTGGGCATGGGTTTGGTTGAATCGGTTGTATATAGCAAGTACAATCCTGAAAATTAATATTTAACTGATGGTATAGATTGAATATTGTGTTAACAGTTAATTTGTTACTTACTGTGCACGTAGTTGGTGGTTGTTTTTGAATTGGCTTTTCTTTTTTTCTCGGTATAGAACAAGGACAATCCTGAAAATTAGTGTTTAATTGATGGTAAATTGAATGTTAGTGTTGACTGTTGATTTGCTACTTACTTTGGACATAGTTGGTGTATTTTTTTTGTATTTGATGTCTAATATTGTGAGGTTTTTATTTATAAATGGTGCAAAAGCATGATAGGTTTGCTGTGATATCAATAGCTTTTTAGTAACTATGACTACACAATGTTGAGATCTCGTACAATGGAGTAATAATAAGAGTTAATGGACAAATCAAAGTGAAGGAGATATGCAATTAGTGGTTTTGGAGCTGTGGAAAGTCTCTTGCAAAACAGAAATCTTAAGATAAAATAAGATATACAAGTACATTGTGGTGCAAAATTGCTCACCAAGTGATCAATTTTGCACTAAAATAAGAAGTAATTTTTAAAAAATAAAAACAATTCAAAAGTATAAAAAGAATCAAATAATCTAACTCTTTAGCTTCTAGAATATGTAAAGAAAATTTATTTGAAACCATTTATAAAACTTTTATTCCAACTTTTCAAATGATTGCCTAGTGGACAAATTGGCACTAGGCACTTTTACAATAAAAAAATTACAAAAATTAGTATTTTGTATGGCTTCCTTTAGCCTTAATGACTGCATTAACTCTTTCAGGCAGTGAATGTATTAATTTGATGCATTGATCTTTGGTGATAGCATTCCAATCATCCTGAACTCAATCCCAAAGTTGGTGGACACCTTGTGGTTTTATTTTGCTTTTCAATGTGCTGCAAAGATGTTAAATGGGTGCGGTCACCTCATATTTTGTATCTGTTATCCTGTTGCTATATTATCTTTTTTTTGTACTGCTTAAAGTGTGCTCAAAAGTAAAATTTATTGGAAAAAAGTTGCACTTGTAAAAGAAATAATCTAATTTCAACAAAAAATGTACTTTTTAGACAAAAAAAAAATCCAATTTTACAAAAAAATTCAATTTTAGACAGAACAGAAAGTCCAATTTTAGACCAAAAAAACCATGTGTGTGCGATATATGCCAGAAGTTCCTCCCAGCCCAATTCAAGATGACGGCAATGCGATGGCCAACTCCTAATGAGATGTTGGGTCCTTTATTCTACTTTTCCACTTTTCAATGGCCACATGTTTTTGTTTGCGATTCACGTAAATACCAAGTGGTGCGAAGTGCGTACCATGCTCTCCATCACTTCCGCGGCCACCATCAGTGTGCTCCAATTATCGTTCTTACAGCACAGACTATCCATCCAACGGCCCATAATTCGCTTCCAATCAGTTTCGGCAATTTCTGGCAGAAAACGGCATTCAAACTCACCATCTCCCCACCTTATAATCCAACAACAAATATGTCGTCGTTATAATACTTCCCGGTGAAGCATCCATCACCAAAAAAGTCAGTAAAAGAAGTGGGCAATAATTCGTTGATTGGATGAAAATGAAGGAATTGTAATTGCCAATCACTGGTAAAATCCTAAAAACCAAACTAAAAACACACCAAAAACGAAACAAAAGTTTCTTTTGTTTTATTTGCTGCAAAACAGAAAGCAATTTACTTTTGGTAAACGCCAGTATAGTCCAAATCCAACGTTCCTTTCCCATTATCTCATTATACTCCAAACACTAAAGCATAGTATCTCTCTAGTAAAGTTTGTGCACAACTTTGTTTATGCTTGTTGCAGTTACAGTTGAAGTTCGGCTCAAAGATGGGCAATCGGAATCGACGTCATAAAATTTCCGGTCGGACATCATCTATAACATCATCTTCGTAATCCACCGAGTCGGACCGCGTGACGGACCCCCTGAGTGACCCATCGGGGGATTCCCTGGCTGGCCCCACGTCGTACTCCTTGACTGCAGTCACCACTATTCGAGTCTGGTCCCTGTGGTGCGAAATCGGTTTGAAACCGGCGGGAATTTCGTGTTCTTGTGAGAAGCGCACCCAACCGGACTTTACACTTTGTTTGAACCTTCCCTCAACATGCACTCTGCGGCCTACGACGCCGACCCTGACGTTTCCCGCTTGACCTTTTAAATCGACGGTAAGGACCCACTTTTTAGCAGTACGCTCCATTCTTCCTAGCAATAAGTCATGGCCGGACTTTTCCGATTTTGACCATACGGAAGAAGAACATTCCTGAAACTTGACATGCAACTGAAGGTAGATTGAATGTTGTGTTGATTGTTAATTTGCTACTTACTTTGGACATGGTTGGTGGTGTTTTAAATTTACATTTGATGTCAAATGTTGTAAGGTTTTTATTCATGAATCGCGTATGGTAGGTTTGGTGTGATATCAATAGGTTTTTAGTCACTATGACTACACAATGTTGAGATCGCGAACAATGGAGTAATAATAAGAGTTACTGGACAAATCAAAGTGAAGAAGATTGAAGAAGCAAAAAAATAATTTAATTTCAACAAAAAGATGCAATTTGAGATAAAAAGATACAATTTGAGACAAAAAGATACTATTTCAGACAAAGAAATGAAATTTTAGACAAAAAAATGAAATTTCAGACAAAGAAATGAAATTTTAGACAAAAAAATGAAATTTTAGACAAAGAAATGAAATTTTAGACAAAGAAATAAAATTTTAGACAAAGAAATGAAATTTTAGACAAAGAAATGAAATTTTAGACAAAGAAATGGAATTTTAGACAAAGAAATGAAATTTTAGACAAAGAAATGAAATTTTAGACAAAGAAATGAAATTTTAGACAAAGAAA